>VMDR010000960.1:0-159481 GCA_007922815.1 Macrotus californicus
CACTGGCTTTGTGTTACTCTTTGCCATCTACATCTGTTTCATCTTCTTACATTTTTTCTTTGGTATCTGTGTTTTCCTTGTATTTCTTACCAACATCATGTTGGGGTTTTTTAATTCACTCTGTCTTTGTAATTTCATTAAAAGATTCGGCTTGATTCACTGTTAGTGCCATAATTGGCATATCTGAGTACGACGCTTTCATCATTGACCTGGTTCCTTTTTTGCCTTTTCTAGATCTTGGTTTGATTATTCTTTGCCTTCTTATTCATTTTTTTTATTGATTGATTTTATAGAGAGAGGAAGAGAGAGACACACACATTGATTTATTGTCCCACTTATTGATGCACTCATTGGTTGCTTCCTGTATGAGCCCTGACCGGGGATCGAACCTGCAACCTTGGCGCATCGGGACAACAATTGAACCAACTGAGTTGCCTGGGCAGGGCCGTATTCTTTACCTTCTTACAAAGCATCTCTGGCAGCTTTGGAAAGACGTTTTTGTTACATTGTCCACTGTTTCTTTTTGCCCCTAGTTGGTCCAAACTGCCTGTCCTTAATGCTGAGGTGTTTCTCCTGAGCTTCGATGGCCGAGCTCACCCAGCGGGATGTAGAATTTCATGGTCTTGGCTGCCCTTGTCACCTCCAGGTCACTCCCCAAGCAAGCGCACAAGCGCCTGGGCTGACCTCTCGTCTCCCTGTCCTCCGCCCTGCTTCTCTGCTCATGCGAGCCCTCCGCCTCTCTCCTGCGTGGGGTCCATGGGACCTTTATCACAAACACACTTGAGGCTCGAGTTCCCTCCCATGCGCCTGCTCAGAAGGCATCGCCGTTTCCCGCAGTGATTCCCGAGGCGTGACGGGTTCGCCCCCCGCAGCCCTGTCTTTGCTCTCGGGCCACCGAGCCGCCCACGGCCGTGGCAGTGAACCAGACAGGCTGGCGTGGAACCTGGCAGCCGCTGCAGCTTAGCTCAACAATGTGGCCAGGGGATGCTGGTGGGGGCGGGGGGGGACCACCGTGCTGTGTTAAGTACAGATCCTTTGAAGAGACTCTTTGAAAGGCCAGCTCTCACTTAGGTTTTGAAGTCGGTTTTCTGTAGAACAGTGCCTACTGCCTGGCGTCTGAATGCACGGCCAGCCCTCAGATTCTCTCAAACACCCGATCAAAGAGAACACGGGGCCAGCGGGCAAGTCGCACAGCCCTCCAAGGTGGCACCGAGCATTGGGCGCCCAGAAGGAAGGAACGGCGTTTGATTTTGAGAATTCAAGCTCAAACCCCGCACTCTGAGCCTTTGAATTGTTTTGCCATCGTCGGAACTAAAGCTTCCAGGCTTTTTGGCTGAAACAGCAAGAAGGCAGGGGAACAAAGGATGAGAAGGCAGGGAAAGTGGCGGGGGGGGGGGGCTTTTTTATTTTCGGGTCTGATTTCACAAGAGAAAGGCTGGCTTTGCTTGCCGTCAGACAAGGAGAGGTCTGCTTGATCTCTGGGGATGCCTGTTCTTAGGACAGGCAGGTTTGCAATTAGGAAGACAGCAACCCGAACACCCTCTGATCAGTTTCCCCTCTGAGCTGTCAAAGACCTGGAGCTTCCAGCTGCCTCCCGTGAGGCTTGCCGGGGGGGCCCCCGACGCCCATCCCGTGGTCCCTGTCACTCTGTCCCTGGAGACGGTGATGGCATCAGAGGTGGCTGGCCACTGTCCTGTGCTGTATGACACACAGCCTGAGGTCTTGTCCTAGCCTGCTGCAGGCTAAGTGATACAGCCACACCTGTGGGGTGATGACGTTGGGCTGCAGGTGGAGGGGACTCAGAGTTGCCTGTGACCAGGTGCATCTTGACAGGCGACATTGAGGACAAGGGCATTTTCAGATGGTGGGGGGCAGGGGGGTGCGGCCGGAAGGAGCGTGTTTCTGTGTTGTGTTGAGGGGGATGGCGCTGTTCGGCTTCAAGCCTTTTCTCGACGGGGCTCAGGATGTCGTCCGAACTCCACACGGATGGAGGGCAGCGCCTGCTTATCTCGCCTGCAAAGCAACGCACACGGTTTTATTTTGCTTTTTTTATGATTTAAAAAAAAATAGTGGTGTCTTCTTTAGTGGGCTGTAAATGTCCTTCCAGACATCCCCACTTCTGTGTGGGGGATGGAGGAGGCCCACTTTTGATTTTGATGAACGCATATCAGTCATTCATTTCGCGAACACCCACTAGTGATTCATTCGGTGCTGATGGGAAATGGGAGACTGGTCACAGGATCTTCTCCATGGGTCAAACATTCGTTCACAGGCCAGTCTGGGCACCGAGGAATCACACACCACGCCTCCTGGTGTGGTTGGCAGGGGGCACAGAATCTGCACGCATACCCGTTCCACCTGATCCCCCTGGAGGGGCTGCGGAGCGCGGACAAGGCGGAGCTGGGCATCCACGGAGGAAGGACGGGGCACCCACTGGGGCGACTCAGCTCGCAGGGCTCCCAGCTGCTGCATATTCTAGCGGAAGTGCAAGTTCAAGGGTAAGGGTCTGGGGCTCTCCACAGTGTCATGGTGTCCCCACCTGGCCTCTTCCTTCCTGCCCATTAAGGTCCTAACACTTCATCCCGTGAAGCTTGAGACACAGTTGGAGTGGAGCAGCAGGAAAGATGAGCATTGTAGTGCTGGGGACACGCATGCTCTGCAGCGGGGGATGTCCCAGCTCCGTGTCAGCACCAGCCACTCTTGCTCTGCGTGCTGTGGAATGGCGGGTTCACAAGGCTCCGCAGGCCTCAGACTTTCAAGTTCTAGTGCCCCGTCTTCACTTGCTGAAGACTCAACGTTTGTTAACTAGAAGAACCAGGACTAACTTCCAGGGCTCCTGGGGTTGACTCCACTTGGGGGTGACCCCGCTAACCCCACACCCACAGACGTTGCTGAAGGTGGGAGGGGTACTGAGGATCCAGCCAGGATTCCCTGACTCATTCCGGGAAATGTGAAAACCTTCAGATGTTAAGTTTCTTGGGAAACTTCTGTAGAATTGGTCATATACTTTCTGGCTTATTAAACATCGCCTTCTCTTTTCCTGTCGACGCAGGATCGTCTCAGTGAGTGAAGGCAGGAATCCGAAACATGTTTTTCCCAAGCATAGCCTTGTATTTTTCCCAGAAATAACACCCCAGCTAAGTAGATGCCTATGGTCCTGCGGCATCTGCTTCCCCGAAGATAACTGGAGATCAGCAATAACTTACTGGGAGTCAGGAGGTTGGAGCACACCCCTAGCACAGCCTCTCGTTTCTTCTTGGGCTCTGACCCGCGTGGCTCAGCGGGATGGGCATCATCCTGCAGAGCGAAAGGTCTTGGGTTCGATTCCCAGTCAGGGCACACGCCTGGGTTGCGGGTTCAGTCCCTGGTCGTGGAGCATATGAGAGACAACCGATTGATGTTTCTTCTCTCTTTCTCTTCCCCACCCCCCTTCTCCCCACCCCGGCTCTCTTGAGCTACGTGACACCCAGAAGCCAAAGAAAACATTATTTCTCATCTCTAACATCTTTTTTACAGCACAATGAGTTATTACCATAAGTAATTAATGGTAACTGGCATATAGGTAACTTATTTCCAGAAGACATGGAGGTAAGCGGAATAACGGGTTAAATCTCGGCATTTGAGAAACAAAACTTTTCCCAATATCACCTCTTATTTATCTTCGTTACAACGAGTCACTGGTGTAGGCACACAACTGTGCTTCTATAATTACATTACTCGGGGTGATAAAGGGATTACTTAATTCCTGAGGCTTTGCGTTTGCGCTGGGAGGTGCTGGGATTCTGGGCTGTGTTCTGCTTGGTGATTAATCACCGTCCTCACAGCCAGTTGTCCACGTGTTGTCGCTCTGTCGCGGTCAAATGTGCGTGCCGTTGTAGCCGTTTTTAAGCCCAGGGCTCTGCGGGGCCGATCTTGTTATTGTACAGCCATTACCACCATCCTCTCCAGAACCCCCTGATCTTCCCCAACTGTGTGTCTGCTGTAAAGTAAATGGAGTTGGCCCTGGCCGCTGTGGCTCAGTGAGCTGGAGTGTCATTCCGTAAACCAAAGTGTTGCGGGGTCGATTCCCAGTCCAGGCACCTGGCTGGGTTACAGGCTTGGTGCCCCCGTCGGGGCGTGTACGGGAGGCAGCTGATCCGTGTTTCTCTCTCACCTCGATGTTTCTTTCCCTCTCTCTCTCCAAGCGATGAGCATGTCCTTGCGTGAGGATAAAAGGTAAATAAAATAAAGGAAAACCCATGGAGTTCGCATGCTTAGAGTGGGAGGCCGCACTGGCCCCTCTAACCGTGTCCGGGCTGCAGGAGGCAGGGTTGGCTGTCGGGTGACAGAGTCACGACCCCCCGGAAGCCAGTTTTAGAATGCAGCAGAGGGGTAACTAAATATATTCCACACATGGGGGAAGCCTTTTTAAGTTAAAAAAAACTCAGGGGTGGCGCCTGTATCTGTTGCTGGCGCTCCCGTAACAAAACACCACAGATGGGGGGGGGGGATGCTTAGCTGGAGGGTGGGAGTTCGAGGCCACCATGTCAGTAGGGTGGCTTCCTTCGGAGGCCTCTTTCCGTGGCTTGCAGATGCCTCCCTTTTTCTCCTCGTGGTCGTCCCTCTGCGAATGTCTGTCCCAGTGTCCTTTTCTCACAAGGACACCAGGCAGGCTGCATTGGGAGTTAGGGTCTCAGCGGATGAACTCTGGGGGTTCAGGTGGCTGAACGCAGCTCAACCCACCTCTAAAGGCACCTCCAGTTCCGAAAACCCTCAAAAGCCTCCCCAGTTCCAGAGGAGGCAGGTGAAGCCAGGCGTCCCCTGGGCACGGACACATGTCCCCAAGGCACGTGGTTGTTGGTAGCACATTGCAGGCAGGGCAGCGCTCCAGTCCCAGAGACGGAATGTCCTGCGGCTTCTGAGCCATACGCGCTACATTTTTCTCAGAAAGAACAATAAACAGAGATGGATCGTTTTCTGGCTCCCCCTGCTTGTCTGCCAAGAACAGTTCTGGTGTGGTCTGGACCTCGCTTCGTTCACGGCCGTCCTGGGCGCCCGTCTGCCCTGCAGACAGCAACCAGCTGGCTTTGGGACCGCCCGCACAGCTTGCAGTAAGCACAGGGCAGCTCGGAGCAAAGCCTCGCTGTGGGAAGAGCCGGGGAGGCCACCGCAGTCCAAGGAGAGAGCAGCGGATGGCTAATTAAAGTTCAAGAAGAGCCACCCTGGCCAGGTGGCTCGGTTGGTTGGAGCATCATCCCGAGCACCAAAGGGTTTTGAGTTCGATCCTTGGTCAGAGCACATATGAGAGGCAACTGATCCATGTTTCTTTCTCACATTAATGTTTCTCTTTTTCTATCTTCTTTTCTCCCTCTCTCCCTTCCCTTCTCTCTAAAATCAATAAAACATATGCTCGGGTGAGGATTAAAAATAAAATAAAATATGCCCTGGCTGGTGTGGCTCAGTGGATTGAGTGCCAGACTATGAACCAAAGGGTCGCTGGTTGGATTCCCGTCAGGGCACATGCCTGGGTTGCAGGCCAGGTCCCCAGTAGGGGGCATGCGAGGCAGCCACACATGGATGTTTGTCTCCCTCTCTTTCTCCCTCCCTTTCCCTCTCTCTAAGAAGTAAAGGAACAAAACCTTTTTTAAAAATGGAGGTGCAGGCACTGAGCAGAATCTCTAAGATGGGGTTCCCCTGCCAGGGGTGCACCCCAGAAAGGCCCCTCGGGCCCTGGAACAGAACAGTCTGAGCCCCGATTTCTCTAACGTACCGTGCTGTCATTCCAGGTCTCCGAATTCAACCCTTTGACCTTCACCAGCATCATCGAGTGTGAGAAGCCGAACAACGAGCTGAGTAGGTTCCGTGGTTGCATGTGAGTACCACCCGTCGGCCTGAGCTTGTCCTTCTGTTTGACAGACGCTACATAGAGTTCATGGTTGACCTTGAACAATGCGGGGTTAGGGGCGCTGACCGCCACGTAATCAAAAGCCCTTGTTATAACTTTGCCTGCCCCAGAACTTAACCACCTGCGGGCCAGAAGCCTTACCCGTAACGTAAAAGTGGATCTTCACATATGTTATATGTTACGTGTGTTTCACATACTGCATTCTTACAATGCAGTAAGCTGGAGAAAAGCAATGCTGTAAGAAAATCAGAAAGACGCGAGAATAAATATACAGTATTTGTTGAAGAAGACCCACGTATAAGTGGACCCACACATTTCCAGCCCGTATTGTTCAAGAGTCACCTGTCTCACACACACACACACACACACACACACACACACACGGAGTTCTAAAACAAGCATTTACTATTCTTCACTGCATTTGTAGCCCTTTCAGGAACGTTGCCCAGCCCTTGAGCATCTTCGCAGCTTATAGGACTGGTTGGTAAGATTGTGTCAACACCAGAAACTTACCAAAGTGCCTGCAGTGAAGGGTTCTGGCTTTGCTCCCTCAGCAGCCCTGGAAGGGGCGAGGGCGGGGGCCGGGCTGACCACACGGGACCCCGTGAGTGGAAACGCAGGGGCCAGACTCGAGGAGCCTGAGTGGAAGTTCATTCATTCATCCATCCACACAGTCATTGAATAAGCATTTACTGAGCACCTACTGTGTGCTCGGCTCTGTTCAAGTCTCCAAGAGATAATGCAGTGGTCAGGATAGGCAGAAAGTCCTGCCTTCGGGCTCATTTTACCCTAGTTAGAGAAAACGAACAAGTGAACAAAAATACAGCACATAGTATGTCAAATCGCCTGGCCTCCTGCTCCAAATCAGAAAGACACAAGCAAGGTTGGTGCTTGTTGAAGCCGGGCTGTGGTCGGTGGCAGGTAATTACACTGTTCTGTGCTCACGTGCAGTTGAAATTTCAGTAATGATAACAGTGTGTGGGGGCAGAAGTGATGTGGGAAAGAGCAGACAGTGTCTGTGAGTCAGGGGGCGTCTCGCAGACAACCATCGAGACGTGTGAGCAAAACCCCGGGGACGGAGGTGGGACCTGCCTGATCACAGTTCAAGCCCTCGGGTGACCGCGAGCGCTCCCAGGCTTGGCGGTCCCGCCTAGAGGACGTGGGCCTCCTCCCCGCTGCTGCCCTGCTCCAGGGTGCGAGCTGACCCGCACAGATGTGAGGGAGCCCCGTTTCTCAGGGCTCTGGGCATGAGTTCGCACCTCTGATTTACGGGCACATCCAGCCTCGGGGTGCGAAGTGGAGGTAAGACGTGAGGAGCCGTAGCGACAAGTCCGGACAAGGAAGGACAAAGGACACTGCGGAGTCTGGGCTGCAGGCCTGGGGGTGGGGCACCAAGCCCTGAGCATCTATGTCCCTGACACAGGGGAGCCCAGGCGCGTGGCTCCCCCAGGCAGAGAGGCCGGCGCGGGCCGTGCTGGGAGTAGGTTGTGCAGTGCACAGTGGGTGGAGCCAAAAGCCCACAGAGCGGGCCAGGGGTGCCACGCTGCAGGAAGTGAGCAGGTCCCACAGGATGCTCCCAGGAGAACGTGACATTCATTTGGCAGGAGGGACCGAGACTGGTGGCGTCGGGGCCAGCAAGGGGTGTGTGGCAGGTGGTAGCCACACAGAGCCAGAATAAGGTCAGCTCTGCACGGAAAGAGCAAGGGGGAGGAAGACTCGGAAACAGCCCGCGAAGGGGGGAAGGTTGCGGACTGCTGGTTGAATGGGTATAAAAATGGGAGGAGGGGTCAGAGGGACCCCAAGGATGCTGGACCCAGGTGCCTGGGGGGACAGCGGAGCTGCCCAGGTCTCTGGGTGCTGGGGGCGACATAACCGTCCACAAGAAGATTGGCCACAGACTCTGTAGCCCGTGGCCCTGGTGGCAGTGAGCGTACCTCGCGCCTCATGTTTAAACCGATGGCTCGGTCCTGCCTGTTGTCACCTGCAGCTGCTGTCAGTACCTGCGCATGCCAGGACTCGGACAGACAAGCGCCGGCGTACAGGACCCATCACCAAGAGCAGCTGCCGCCAGGGAAGCTTAGCATCTCCAAGAAAGACCAGCCCGGCCAGCCACACACTGCCCCATGTCAGCTGAACTCTGTCACTTCCCAGCGGGCCTGCGTGTGGCATTTGCCAGCGGGCAGGACGTGTCACCAGAGAGCCCTGTCTTCACGCTGTACTTCTGGGCAGCCTTGATGTCGAAGGGCTTGGTCTGAGGTGTCCAGAGGCCTCCCAGTGGCTCGGATGAAACGTGACAGGTTGTACCTGTTTGCTCAGGCTGACCGTAGACCGGGCAGCGTAAACCACAGAGATGAATTCACTCGGTTCTGGAGGCTGGAAGTTCAAGGTCGAGGTGTCAGCAGGACAGGCATCTCCCAAGGCCTCTCCTTGGCTCGTAGACGGCCGTCTTCTCCCTGCGTTTTCACATCGCCGCAGCCTCGATGCTTGTCTGTCTGTGTCCAGATTTCTCCTTCTCACAGGGACCCCAGTCATATGGTGTCAGGGCCCATTCGTTGACCTCATTTTAAGCTGCTCGCCTCTTCAAAGACCTAACTGCAAACACAGTTATACCCTGAGGTACCGGGGGCTCGACGTGAACATAGGGATTCTGCACGGCAGACACGGGTCAGCCCATAAGAAAGGGGTAGGCAGCTCGATGGGTTTATATTCTCTTGTGCGTCTTTGTGGGATCTGCTTGTTCCTGCTTGGTCTGGGCCCTCGGCGGGACCCTCCTGTCACAAGTTCAAGGTGACAGTCAGGTGCTGAGCACCTGCTGAGTGCCTCAGTTCCTCAGCCATCCTGCTGAAGCTTGGGCTCCTTCTCTTCTGCTGACACGGGGTCTTTCCCTCCGGGCTGTGACCCCAGGAGTGGTGGGTTTGTCCCCTGGCATCTGCTGCCTGTCCCAGCGGCTGTGGCCCTCATCGAGGCTGATGCACCTGCTGACAATGAGTTCCGGTGTGACTCAGTTTGAATAAGAAGCATAGTGGCAGTGCAGGCGCGTGTCACATCAGAGGAAGCTTAACGTAATAGCTTCCTAGTTTCTGTCGGGCTCGTCCCTTGTTCTGAGCATGCATGACTGGCACTTTGATGGAGAGGATGTGTCCTCTACTGAGAAATAATTTTCAGGTCTGGTTGTCACGGAGAAATAATTACCCGCCCCTGAGAAGTAATTTTCACGTCCAGTTGTCACATAGAGAGAGCCGTGGCGGCGGGCAGTCTGGCACTCCAGATGAAGGCTCAGGGTCTCAAGTCCAACGTCACGCAGGCTGGTCTCTCGATGCTTCTCGCTGGTCACGAGCTGCTCAGGCTTGAATGTCTTTTGAAAGCAAATTCTGACTCTGTCCGGACTTGCCAACGGGGGTCGTCGACAGGGTTGAAAGGACACCCCTGCAGGGTCCTTCGCGCACCTTCCACAGAGGAATGAACGTGGAGGTGCTACACGGCAGGCTTGCAGAAGACGCGCCCCGAGCAGCCTTCTCCTCTGCATCAGGAAACATGTTCATTTCCCTGGTTGTGAAGAACACGGGTCGTGTCTGAGGCGGAGAGTCGGCCCTGACCCTCCTGCCGCTGACCAGGCGCTGGATGTGGCAGGAAGGGCTGCTCCCCAGACCTGCTCTGGGGCCCAGGCCAGTGGCACCGTGCTGGGAGCTGGTGAGCTTCAAGGACCACAGAGGAGCCCTGGCTGGTGCGGCTCAGTGGATTGAGTGCTGGCCTGCACATCAAAGAGTCGCTGGTTCGATTCCCAGTCAGGCACATGCCTGGGTTGTGGGCCAGGTCCCCAGTAGGGGGGCGCATGAGAGGCAGCCACACTTTGATGCTTCTCTCCCTCTCTTTCTCCTTCACTTCCCCTCTAAAAATAAATAACATATGTTTAAAAACACACAGCGGAGGCATTGGGGCTGTGGTGTGGGGGAGGGGTGGCCAGGACTAGTCACTGAAGGTTCGAGAAGGTGGCTTCTTGAGAGGGTCCCCTTGGTGTAGGTTAGGCTGGGCCCCGATTTGGGAAGTCTCCAGGGCCTTCCACAGTGACCTGCTCGTCAGGCTCCTGGGGCCACGCCTGTCCCAGTGTGGTCTCGCACACGTGGTCCCGACCAGCGTGGTGATGGTGTGGCCGTCCCTCGTGGGCTAGGAGGAATTGCAAATCTAGTGACTTAAGTCGGGACTGTCCCTCTGAGTCTAAACTGCCATGAAACCAAATTTAGAAAGTCATCTCGTGGAATTTACGACATCTCAAATTCAATGCATTAGCATTTCCGATAACATCACAACTTTGTACAACAGAAAGGGATGTATGTAGAAAATGTTGCTGAAGCCAATCTCGTTCTGCCTTCTAGAGGGATATTTGTCTGTGACTGAGGTACCAAGGAGCGGGGCTGTTCTCGGCAGTGGGCGGGCGGTCTGCTTCCCAGTGAGCCCCACGTTCCCGGGCCTGCCTCTCTGACTGTGGCACGTCCCCAAGGTGACAGCAAGCCATAACCCTGGCATCCAGTTCTGAGGCAGGGGTTCCCCACACCAGGCAGTGCCGTGACCCCAGCTGAGTGGCCTGTGATTGACCTCAGCCCTGACACCGTCCGCCTAGAGTTGGCGCTGACCCGGCAGGTTCAGGGCTCAGTCCGACACGCTGCCCCCACCCGGGATAACCCAGCTTGTCCCCCGTGCTTCTGACCAACCAGAGGTCCCCACCACCTCCTCCTCGGGTTCGATCAATTTGCAAGAGCAGCTCACAGCACTCAGGAAACCAGTTTGCTGTTTGACACTCCATCACGAAAGGATGTGATAAAGGGTTTAGAGGAACATCCGGAGGGAGGCGCCTGGGAAGGGGTGGGGAGCCCCCCACTCTCCGGCTCCCCCGCGTGTTTCACAGAGGTCTTTCTGCTGGGCAGCCCCCGACCCACAAGCCCCCCCAGAGTCACCTTATTGGAACAAAAGACACTCCCGTCACCCAGGAAAATTCCAGGGCGTTTCGTATTCTGCATCAAGAGCAACCAGCATCAAAGAGCGAACGCTAGCACAAAAGGTGCCCCTGGTGCTGTTACCGCTCAGGAAACGACGAGGGTTTGAGTCGCTCCGCGGGATCAAAGATCAAACATTAGAACAAAAGCTCTTTCTCGCCCTCCTGTTTATGAGCGTTTCAGGAGCCCTGCGTCAAGGAACCTGGGCAGGGACCAGTACACACATCTCTTAATATTCCCCAAAGCCCGGCGGCAAAGCAAACCTCAGGCTCTGCAGATGCTTCTAGAAGCCCCATGACCAGTAAGCACGAGCTCCATGCTCGCTCTCGTAGAAGCCACCGAGGCAAGCGGTCCCCCTCCAGGGTCCTTGTTCCCCCTTCCAGCCCGGCGTCCAGCCTTCCCTCCCCAGCGCAGTGCTCCTTGGGATGCGAGGCACATGCTGGCGTTGCATGATCAGTGACCAACATCCCTCCACAGTGTGCACGACAACGGGAAGAAAGCCGGGCTGCACAAGGAGAACCTGCTGCTTCGAGGCTGCACCATCAGGAACACGGAGGCGGTCGTCGGCATCGTCATCTACGCAGGTAGGCGCGTCCCCGGTCTGGGACGGTGCTGGCTCGCCACACCGTCCTCTGTGTTCTCAAACGTGGCTCCTTGTTGTTTTCTGATTATAAGAGTAGCAGCCCTGGCTGGTGTGGCTCAGCAGATTGAGCACCAGCCTGCAAACCAGAGTCACCAGTTCGATTCCCAGTCAGGGCACATGCCTGGGTTGTGGGCCAGGTCCCCAGTAGGGGGCGTGCAAGAGGCAACCACACATTGATGTTCCTCTCCCTCTCTTTCTTCCTCCCTTCCCCTCTCTCTAAAAATAATTTTTTTTTTAAAGTAGCAGAGACCCATTGTGGAAAACTTGGAAAACAAAGGGAAAGAAGCCCAATATCTAATAATATCTTCACCGAAAGGGCTCCCTCTTAGCCTGTCTCATTCCGCGTGTCTCCATGGTTGTCACTTATTTCAGATTATTTTTATACCCTGCCCTTTTGACCGAGCCTGTCCCGTAAGTGTCATCGGACGCCACCGTTGCACGTCGATCCCGGGCGTCAGCACCGCATGCCCCCTCGCTGCTGGGCTCTGACTCCCCGCACCCCTCCCCCCTCCCCAGGTCATGAGACCAAGGCGCTGCTGAACAACAGCGGGCCTCGCTACAAGCGCAGCCAGCTGGAGAGGCAGATGAACTGTGACGTGCTCTGGTGCGTCGCCCTCCTCATTTGCATGTCCCTGACTTCGGCGGTGGGTAAGTCTCCTGGACGGAACAGCCGCGGGTGCGCCTGCTGGGCCGCTGGCAACTCACTTCTACGCCCTGAGGTTAAATGGCGCCTCCGTCACCGGCTGAGACCCAGGGGCTGTGTGCACCAGCAGGGGCCACGTTGAGATGTCTAGACGAGCGGGCTTGGCCCCGCGGTATGCTCTTTTTCCAGTTGCAAACTTCCTGAGTGGAAGAATGGTCCAGTCACTGCAGTCGTAATGAGTCCAGTGGACGGAGTGTCCAGAACCTGGTGATGAACCAGGAGTCGTAGGAGCAGAGGAAGCCTGAACGCTGCTAAATGGGAATTTTTTTGAAAAGAGAAAAATTCCTCGGAGGCTGAGATAGGCTGGGCTGGCAGTTAGCTTGAGTACAGGCTCTGAGGCTCTGCAGCCCGTGAAGCCCTCAGACCTGGCCTCGGGAGCGCCTCACAGGGAAGGGTGTCGGACCTCAGGGTACGTGACCTCCACCACGCCCTGGCAGGTGGGTTTCACGTGGCCTCGGCGCTCCGTGGTGACAGACATAGGCATACAGGACAGGTAAAAGGCTTCTGTTATCACAGAGCTGCGGGACCAGTTGATGAAGTAGCGTGCATTGCCGAGGGCTTCCTGGAATCTAAGATGTGACTTTTGAATCTCCAAGGAGGGGCAATAACAGGCAGTGTTCAGAGCCTGCTGACGAGGCTGGGATTTTTGTGAGGCACACGCTGCACTGGGAAATTCCTTTCTCGAAGGTTCTCACCGGCAGCTGCCAGCAGCCGTCCAATTCCCGCGCCCTGACCGGTGGTGCATCCAGAGCCAACAGTGGGAAACCGGCTGTGAGCAGGAGCCCCCCCGTCCCAGAGCTTCCCAGCAGTCTGGTCTCAGGCGCCAACAGTACCGTGTGCTTTGCTTTCTTGGCTGACGAACAGCCGCCTATGGCCCCCTGCACCTGCGTCGAGTCCTAGTCTTTGAGTTTTGCTATAATTTGCGCTTCGCAGGGCTACCATTTTGCCATCGCCTAAATGACGTTTCTCGTTGAACGTACTACAGGACACGGATTGTGGCTGCAGCGGTATCAAGAGAAGAAAGCCTTGTTTGAAGTCCCCGAGTCTGACGGCAGCTCTTTGTCCCCCGTCACGGCTGCAGTGTACTCACTTCTCACCATGGTCATAGTTCTGCAGGTAACAGCGCCACGTGTCACGTGGGGCCGGCCTGGCTTTGCAGGCAGGCACTTCCTGTCCTCATGCTGTGCAGAGGCTTGCCTGTGAGCTCGGCATTGGAACGGTCACAAATGTACTTTTCCTAACGTGTTGCATTTTACCCTGACTTCTCATTTTTCTAGAGGGTGTTTTCTTGGGTGATTTTCAAGTTCAAATTCTCCTTGGCTGTTCTTAAGATGCTTAGGGTTTGAGGGGTTGGTTTTGATCTTTTTTTTTTTTTTAGATTTTATTCATTTATTTTTAGACAGAGGGGAAGGGTGGGAGAGGCAGAGAAACATTAACGTGTGGTTGCCTCCTGCGTGCCTCCCACTGGGGACCTGGCCTGCAACCTAGGCATGTGCCCTGACTGGGAATCAAACCGGTGACCCTTTGGTTCACAGGCTGGCGCTCAATCCACTGAGCCACACCAGCCAGGGTGGTTGTAATCATTTTTATTGTTTTGTTTTTCCATTCAGTTACTTCTAAAAAAATCTAAATGTTTGGAATTTTCTTTCAATTACAGTTGGCATTTTGTGTGAGTTTCAGGTGTACGGCATAGTGGTTGGCCAGTCATGTACTTAGAAAGAGTCCCCCTGATTATTTCCAGTCCCCATCTGGCACCGTCCACAGTTGTTACGATATTACTGGCTCTATTCCCTGTGCTGTACTTTACACCCCCAGGACTATTTTGCAACTACAAGCCTGGAATAATTTTGAGACTTAGAGACAAGTGGCAAAAAATAGTATGAAGAGGTCCCCTGGGTCCCTCACCACTGTCCCTAAAGTACACATGTCACCGCAGCACATCGTCAGAACTAAGAAACTAGCTCTGGTGCTTTGCCCTGAACTGAACTCCAGGTTCCCTTCGGATTCCACTGGTTTCTCCCAACAATATGCTTTTTCTTTCTCAGGGCTCCAGTCGGGCTATTGCGTCGCATTCAGTGGCACTGTTTGTTACTGCTGTTACAATTACTGTTACCGTTATTATTGTTAATTCACATGCCCCCGTCCATGACTCCCAGTCCCTAACTGAGAATCTGTGCCCAGGAGGAGAGGGGGCAGGGAGTGTCACAGCCAGCCTCCTTGGGACACACAGTGACCACAGGGCATTTGCTTCGCCTTTGTCTTCCGTTACATGAGCTTCATACACCGGGACACAGCCTTACTTAACTTTCCAAATTAGCAGGGCTTTGTTTGGAACTCAGTCTGTCAATTTACCTCCCTGTTGTTCTCTTAAAAACTTTTGAGTGGCTCAGTGGACGGAGCACTGGCCTGAGAATCAAAGGGTCGCCGGTTCGATTCCCATCCAGGGCATCTGCCTGGGTTGCGGGCCAGGTCCCCAGTAGGGGGTGCACAAGAGGCAACCACATATTGTTTCTCTCTTTCTCCCTTCCCCTCTATCTAAAAATAAATAAATCAAATCTTTTTAAAAATTTTTGATGGAAAGAAGATTGAAACTATAATGGTGTCTAAGAGGTTGAAACTGTTATGGTGACTATGTGCATTATTCAAAGAATTTTTATAAGTTACTCTTTTTTTTCTTGTAACACTTTTTCTAATTTTATTGAGATGTAATTGACACAGGTCCTATTTGTACTCTCAGGTGTGCAACATGATGATTGGATACTCCGATATATGGTGAAATGATCACCACAATAAATTTAGTTAATGTCCATCACCTCACATAGTTACAATTTTGTGTGTGTGTGTTAAGGACTTTCAGGATCTATTCTTGAAGCAAATGTCAAATATCCAGTAGAGTATTGTTAACTATGGTCACCATGCAGTCCACGACATCCCCAGGATTGATTTACCTCGTAACTGGGAGTATTTGTACCTTCTGACTCCCTCCACCCACTTTGTCCGCCCGGCACGCCCTGCCTCCGGCAACCACCAGTCTGTTCTCTGTTTCTAAGAGCCGGGTTTTGTCTCGATGCCAGGTATAGGTGAGATCATGGCGCTGCAGGTAACAGTACTTGTCTTTCTCCGTCTGACCTATTTCCCTTATTTCATTTTATAACTGCCAGTTCTGTTCGAGCCCAGTTAGTCCTCTAGTATGCAGGGCATTAGCACGCTTAAATTACCAAGAGCACCAGTTCATCTGAATAATATTCCGAGCCGGTAAACATCGGTTCGATACTGTTCCTCCCTGAAACGAGAAAAAAAAATTAAACGTCGATTTCATGGAGATTGTTCTTCAATTGTCACAGCGTAACTTTTGAGTATTTTTCGTGGCGCCTTCTTTTCTCTGCTCTGTCTCGTCCGTCACAGAGACTCTCCTTCAACACAAACCCAGCCTCTGAAAAGACTGTGGGGTTGTCGTGGCCGAGGGCCGGGCCACCCGGAGCCTGGGGACAGCCTGGGGGCCCAGTGCCGCTGTGGTTCGAGGTGACTTTGCTTACAAGGACTCTGACTGTGCTGTGTGTTTTGTTTTTCTCTTTCTCTCTTTCCTCTCCTAGCCTTTCTCAAGCACAACTTAGTAACGAAAATGCTTGCTTCTCTCCAAGCCATGGCTCCATACTTCCAGACACCGTAGTGGATTTCCGCTCCGCAGGGGCACCGTAGGCTGCCCTAGTTTAAACTCTTTGCCAATATCCTAATACTTTATCCATAGTGACTCTAAGCCAGCCTATGTAAGCTCTTAAAGGTACAGTACCTATTTACTTGTGGTTGTAGTCATTTCGGTAGAGCAAACTGATTCCACAGCGCCCTGGTCCTCAAGATCGCTCATTTCGTGGGCCTGGTTGTCTTCCAGGTCCTGATCCCCATTTCGCTCTATGTCTCCATCGAGATCGTTAAAGTGTGCCAGGTGTACTTCATCAACCAGGACCTGGAGCTGTACGACGAGGAGACCGACTCCCAGCTGCAGTGCCGGGCTCTGAACATCACGGAGGACTTGGGGCAGATCCAGTACATCTTCTCAGATAAAACCGGCACTTTGACCGAGAATAAGATGGTTTTCCGAAGGTGCACTGTGTCTGGCGTAGAATATTCTCACGATGCGAACGGTGAGTCTGGGGGCGGGGGCGGGGGCGGGGGCCGGTGGGGGCTGGACCAGAGAGCTGCACTGTTGGAAGCTGCACGCATGCGCGTCTGGATGTGTGCGCCTGCTCACGCTGTGCACGCACGCACATGCGCACGCACGCCGTAAAGAATGGCTGACTTCTGTGGGAGCCGGAAATGAAACCGAGTACCCCTTACAGGAAAGCGGCTTCCGCGCCCTGGAGCGCGAAGGGCTCCGGCTCACGTAGTCGTTTTCTGCCGCCCAGGCAGAGCCCCGGCGGGCATCCCGGAGGGTTCACTTCCGGGACGCCCGGTGTCTGAGCCACACCAACAGGCAAGAGATGCTTCTGGTGTCCTCCTTGGTGGTCTTGTTATCAGCTGAAAAGTCGCAGAATTTGTGCGAAATTCGCTGGACTACGATGTCACGGGAGCTGGGAAGAAGTGTCACCTCACGTTGGGTATTTGAGGCGGTCTCTTCTCCCACCTCGCCTTTCCATATTCTGCTGGATCCGACGGCCCAGGGAGCGAGCAGAGGGCCTGACTGGAGCCGGGTGCCCGTCTTAGCCAGCACACAGCGCCCTGTCGTGCTTCTGGGGTTGAGAGAGAGACCTGCTCTTCAAGTAGGAATGTCCCTTCCATTTGGGAACAGCATCTGCGAACATCCAAGAGACCTCGCCACGAAACAGAAGCAAATGCAAAACGGGGGACACCATAGAAAGCTGTCCTTTAGGAAGACTCGGTGGGAACCGTCTGCCGAGACATAAATTGTGTGAGTTTTATAAAATCAAGAAGTGTTATGGTGTCCACAGACGTCCCCCGTGTAAAATTAAAACCATCGCACTAAACAGAAGCCCTAAGAACTTACCCACTTTCGGTTCGGGTGCCGGATATATCCGCTGACCATCTGATGACCTGTGTGGACGAGCGCCGGATATATCCGGCGCCCATACCATGGCTCACAACGGGAGTGTCGAGGGGGAAAGAGCGCTCCTACCGAAAGGGTTAATATTCTGCCGGCCAGAATAAAGTGGCAGCATCCCGTTCACCTCTGTCGTGCCCCACTCTCTCCTCCTGGAGCTCCTCAGCCTCTTGCAGAAGAGCTCAACTGCCCATAAGCAGAGCTCAGCCTGGCTGTAAAGAACTCAGGGACCCAGCCCGGCAGGTCAGCGGCTGCTCTGAGACTTGGACTTGAAGCTTCACGGGCAGAATCCCAGCTCAGATTCCAGATGTTGACCATTCTTGGCTGCTTACTATGAAACCCAAGGCTCCTTTTGCCTCTGTAAGACACAGGGTGGTGGTTCTGGTGGCAATGGAGATGACCAGGCACCTGTGCAGCACTTCAAAGCCATGCTGTGATCAGTTGTTGACACGCCCCCGCAGCCACAAGCGTCTTCCGAGATTTCTCTCATGACTTTGACCTCTCAAGATGTCGTTAGGAAAACAGGCTCAGAGCCCAGCCCACATACACCTGACCAGGCCACACCAACCTCAGGTGCTGGTGCTAGTGTGTGCCCAGGGCCAGACGTCACCTGCTCCTGACCTTCATCCTCCCCAAGGACATTCAGGCCATCACAGAAGTCACTGCTGGTCAGACTCTCCAGCCTGGTCACAGGTCACCGGCCCGCCAGCCCTGGCCTGAGGGTGGCTATTTTGGGCCTGGCAGGTGTGCCCTTCAGGAGGCTGACGCCAACCTCCCAACACACAAGTGTAGAAGCCGATAGTCCTGTGTCCGGGTTTTGTTCTTGCTGGTCGGAGAACCCCAAGCAGGATCATGGAGTTGGGGCTACTGCGCCTTGTGGCTGTGGACAGGCGTCTCCCCCTTCCCTGTCTGTCTTACTCGTCTCCAAATCTAAAGAAAGATGCTGACTGTAAAGCCTAGTCCTCAGGACCGATCCACGCCCGGGGCATCTCCACGCCCAAGGCCCTTCCTAGGCGCCTCTCATGAGCGCCACCTTGTGTCAGGACCCTTGAACTGCTGCCTGGCGCCGGGCTACCCTTGCCGTTCTCGGTGTAGTAACTGCTTGTTCCAAAGGAATAAGCACTGGTGCATGGTCTCCTGGTTGCTCATCCGTGATGACACAGCCGCCCTAACTGGACAAAGCCAGGAAAACGTGTTCAGAGCCATTTTTGAGCCCGGGAACAGCAGTGTGGACACAACGTCCCTGATCACTGAGCACCACGTGGCTGTACGGCTGGTACAAGCCCTCTAAGGGCTGAAACTAACATCACAGTCAGCCCTCTAGGGCAGCTTTGCTGGCAGGGCCCAAACGCTGGGGACTCGGGTCCACGCTGGGCACCCCTGCAAGGAACACAACCGTCTGGGCTGCCCAGCACTGCACCTGCACTGGCTGAGGGTGGCGAGGGCCCCCCTGGGCCTGAGCAAGGACCCCTTTCTTGCCCAGGGGAGAAAACCCTCAACACAGCATTGAGAACCATCACTTCTGTGAGACTGCAAGGCTCAGTGGCATCTGTCACAAGGGCCCCAGTGAGCCAAGTGGACCCTCTACCCCAGATACTCTGTGGGCCAGGCCTTACCGGCCGGCCACCTGTCCCCCAGACCTCACTCCCATGTAGGCTTCCCCTTAGTAGAGGGGCACAGTGTGAACCCATCCCGGCCGGCTCGGGGCCTGTTTGCATGACACAAAGGACAGGACCCAGACTGAGTCCCCTGTGTCCTATGACCTTAGCAAGCTCTCAAATTCTCTGAGATCAGTTTGCTCGTCTGCGCAGTGGGTCGAGAATATCAACCGCGGCAGACTGTGCACAGGCGCGAATGAGTGTGAGTGTCCTCCAGCCCTCGTCAAAGGTGGCCTTGCCGTTGACAGTGGGGTCGCGGGGGCTCTAAACACCCACTTCCTTGGCCCAACTTCCCCTTGACGTGTCGCCGGCATTTCTCTCCCCACAGCACGGCGTCTGGCAAGGTACCAGGAGGCCGACTCCGACACAGAGGAGGCAGTGCCCAAAGGGGGCTCGCTGTCCCAGCGTGGCAGCATCGGGAGTCACCAGAGCATCCGTGTGCTACCCAGGACGCAGAGCACCAAGTCGCACCGGCGCACCAGCAGCCGGGCGGAGGCCAAGCGGGCCAGCATGCTGTCCAAGCACACGGCCTTCAGCAGTCCCATGGTGAGTCCCCGAGTATGGCCACCTCTCCCCTATCTGTCGTTTCCCCCGTCCATCAGAGCCGCCTGCAGTCAGTAACAGACACGCACGCTGTCATTGGCGGGGTTGGCTCCGCTCAGTGAGCATGAGGTCTCCTGGGCCACCACCTCGTCCCCACAGCTGCTGACACGGCCCCTTTGCTGCCACGTTTCCAAGGCTGGGAGACCCCCGGTGCATGCCCAGATGGGTGACGGAGAGGAAGCCTGTCTTGCCAAATGAAACAGATAAACCACAGAGCAAGACGACAACTGTGAAGAAGCAAAGCCAAATGGAAAAATATATCGTTTTAATTAGATGAGCCCAAAGCCAATAAAACTCGTCTCTCCCCGGTCTGGTCAGCTGCCCAAACGTCGCCGGGAGTGAGCCAGCAGCAGCTTCTAAAATGGTTTGGGAACAGAGAGGGGGAACCCATCTTGCTCAGCCTGGGCTGGCCTCTTCCTTCTAGGTGGCTGCCGGGTGGGTTTATGTGGGACACGCGGAGGGGGGGGCCGTCACACTTGGCAGGAGGGAGACTGCGTCGGAACAGGTTGTCCTGACATCTATTTAGCAACATGGGATCCGAAGATTTATACACACAGAAGCTTATCGGTGCACTGTTTACGTCAGCCAAGCAGCGGGAAAAATGTATCTGGTGATAAAGGACTGGCCAGATAAATCACGGTGCATCTGTTTTGAAACCGTTAAAAGCCGTGTTTGCAAACACAACAGTCCCCCGTTATCCGTGGTTTCATTTAAGGTGCGCTGCGGCCCAAAACTGCCCGATGGAAAAGTCCAGAGTTGCATTTCAGGCCGTTCTGAGTAGGCCGATACAATCTCACGTCATCCCGCTCCATCCTGCTCCGGACACGAACCACCTCTTTCTCTGTCATCTCCCCGCTCAGCACTTTGTCACTTAGCAGCCGCATCAGTCATCAGGTCTATTCTCACGGAGGCACAGGGCTCGCGTTCAGGTCACCCTTCCCTTATTTCATAAACGGCCCCCCAGCACCAGAGCAGCGACGCCGGCCATTTGGACGTGCCTCGGAGAAGCCTGCCTGTGCTTCCATCTTTCAAGTGGAAAGATGTGTGTGTAGAGGGAAAACACAGTAAGGCCTGCTTGAGTGTGGTTGGCAGGGTCATAATATGGGTGCACTGATTTAAAGTTTTAATTTGAACCTTCCACCTGAAATGTCCTGGGGTGTGCTGGAGTGCCATGTTGTTATGCTGCAGAATCACACGCTCATGATTTTGTAAGGAAAGATTTTATACTCGAACGGGGGCATTACTTGTGCCGGACCCAGGATAGAAAGGTCCGGTACTATCCGTGGTTTCAGGCATCCACTAGGGGTCTGGAACGGGTCGTCCAGGAATAAGGGGGACAGCTGTCATTGCAAAAGGCCTGGAAAAGTGCACATAACACAGCGTTTGGGGGAAAACGGGAACGGCCGATTTATGTGGAAACTTCTATTGTGGTATAACCCACATAACAGCATGTCAGTCGAGGTCAGGAGATGCAAGTCAAACTATGATGAGGTCACCCCCACCTGTCAGAGTGGCTGTCATCAAAAAGACAGCAGGTCACAAGTGCTGCTGGGGAAACTGGAACCCTTTGGCCCTGCTGGTAGGAGGGCAAATTGGTCTCGGCCACTGTGAAAAAACAGTAAGGAGGCTCCTCAGAAATTAAAAATGTGCCCTGGCTGGTGTGGCTCAGTGGACTGAGCGCTGGCCTGCGGACCGAAAGGACGCAGGTTCGATTCCCAGTCAGGGCACATGCCTGGGTTACAGGTTGCTGGTCGGGGGACGTGTAAGAGGCAACCAATCGATGTACCTCTCACACATCGATGTTTTTGTCCCTCTCATTCTCCCTCCCTCCCATCTCTCTAAAATAAATAAGTAAAATCTGTTTTAAAATATTTTTTAAAAATTAAAAATGTAACATAAGGTTGAGCATCCCCACTTCCAGGTATATAGCCCAGTGAAGGTATAAAAAAATTTTTAAAGATTTTATTTTTAGAGAGAAGGGAAAGGAAGGAGAGAGAGAAACATCCTGTGGTTGCCTCTCGCGCGCCCCCTACTGGGGACCTGGCCCACAACCCAGGAATGTGCCCTGACTGGGAATCGAACCAGCGACCCTTTGGGTCACAGCCTGCGCTCAATCCACTGAGCCACACCAGCCAGGGCTGTATAAAATATTTTGATTGTGGACAATGTAAATGTACAGAAAAAAGCCTGGAGGAAAGCACAAAGCACAAGTTTCAAAAAGTATATACCGAGTGGGGCAAAATTAGGTTTACAGTCCGTGTGGAAACTAGTATCATTAATAAGTAATAACCCAAGAATACCTCTGTGTTGCTCACAGTCATAACCCTACTTTGCCCCACCCTGTGTTACCACGAGGTGGCGTGATGCAGATTTATTAAGTCCTTTCTATTCTTCCCTGTTATCTCCAAGTCTTTCTAAGATACGGGATTTTATAGTAATATATGTTATAATGTGTAATTTATATAAGAACATATGCTTTTCATTTCATCCTTACATCGTATATTCTTGCATAAATTACACATAATTATCCTCACGAAACGGCACGCATACGTGTGCGATGAAGGTACACTTACAGCTTGTAAATAAAGTCACGGTGCCTTAAATAGCCAGGCACTCAGCAGGTCCTGGTGCCGGACCCACCCGCCCGCCTCTGGTCTCCTGCAGGAGAAAGACATCACGCCTGACCCCAAGCTGCTGGAGAAGGTGAGCGAGTGCGGCAGGCGCCTGGCCCTCTCCAGGCACGAGGAGCAGCCGCTGGCCCGCCTGTCACCTGAGCTGTCTGACGTGCTCGACTTCTTCATTGCCCTCACCGTCTGCAACACCGTGGTGGTCACGTCCCCAGACCAGCCGCGACAAAAGGCAAGTGTCCCCCACCCCGCCCTGTCCCTCTGGAGCCCTCAGTGCCCTTAACCTTTGGCACATTGTCAGTCTTCTGGCTTTTCCTTCCTGCAGCAGCTCGGGACCTCCTGTCACAGTTAAGAGCATGCCGCAGGGGGCTTCAGGCAGGCAAACCAGCAGGTGGCCTTGCGGTGCCATCCTCAGGCTGCAGCGGTTGGGTGCCAGGCTAGGGGCCAAGTGGGAGAGGACAGACACCCTCTGAGTCTGGGACAGGAGGGGCAGAGCCCGAGGGTGGGTGCCCTATGTGACCTGCCCGGAGTCTCAAGGTCCCAGCTTCACAGAGGAGAGAAAGGACAGGCAGGACAGGCAGGGGACCCAGACTCTGGGACAAGCCATGTGGACTTGAATCCTGACTTCACCACCCAGCCAAGCTGCTTGTCATTTGTTTAAAAATTTTCTTTGACCTTTGGGAATGTTCTTTGTGTGTTTAAGTTCTTTATGGACATAATTCAGAGAAATGTATAAACCAGTCTTTTGTTAAGTGGGGGGAGGGGGGAAGGCTGGACTTGGTGGCAGGCCACACAAGGCTGTGCCTCCGAAGCTGTTCTGCAAAGCAACGGGACAGCCTCAAAGCCGGTACCACCAGCCACACCCCCTCTGGAGTCCATCTGGGCCTTGGGGTCCGTGGCCTGGGCGACCGCATCCGAAAAGGATGCGCCGGGCGTTGTCTTTAAGGAAAGAGGCCAAAGGGTGGTCTCCAGAAAAAGACGCTGGGCCTGGTCGCAGCTTTCACCGTCTCCCCGGAAATTTGGGGTTGGGAAGTAGGGAGCGCCCCGTGGCGGCCTGGGCAGGGCCTCGCGAGGGTGCAGCTCACTGGTCTCCCGCAGGTGCGGGTGAGGTTCGAGCTGAAGTCCCCGGTGAAGACCATCGAAGACTTCCTGCGGAGGTTCTCGCCCAGCCGTCTGACCTCGAGCTGCAGCAGCACCGGGAACCTGAGCAACGGCAAGCCCCACCACCGCTCGGGGGCCGGCTTCCTGTCGGCCGTGTCCGCGGACAGCGCGCTGCTCAGGCTGGAGGAGAGGCTGGGCCCGCCGGCCGCGGGCGACAAGGACTATGGTGGCGGCGGCGGCGGCGGCAGCGAGGCGGACGGCTGGGCCCCGGAGTGCACCCCGGCGCGGGAGCCCGAGGCCGAGCTGCGCTACGAGGCCGAGAGCCCAGACGAGGCCGCGCTCGTGTACGCCGCCCGCGCCTACAACTGCGCGCTGGTGGACCGGCTGCACGACCAGGTGGCGGTGGAGCTGCCCCACCTGGGCAGGCTCACCTTCGAGCTCCTGCACACGCTGGGCTTCGACTCCATCCGCAAGAGGATGTCGGTGGTGATCCGGCACCCGCTCACCGACGAGATCAACGTCTACACCAAGGGGGCCGACTCCGTGGTCATGGACCTGCTGCTGCCCTGCTCCTCAGGTACCCGCCCCTGCGAGCCGACCCCAGAAATCAGCCCGGTTCCTGCCCCTTCCACGGGTAAAGTGATTTTCATGAGGGGGGAGAGAGAGAGAGAGAGGCATGGATGTGAGACAGAACCATCCGTCTGTTGTCCCTGGTATGCACCCCAACTGGGGATCGAACTCTGCTGTCCAGGGCAATGCTCCAGCCAGCTGAACCACCCGGCCAGGGCCTTGAATGTTCCTTTAAAGCCGTGTGCATTAGGCTGCCTCCTGCCTCCCCATGTCCTGGGGACTAGAATTCCATGGGCTGAGCTGTGGGAGGCACCTCAGGGTGGACTCTCTTGGAACAGAGGGGTTGTGGGGGTCACCCTGGTGAGACCTAGCATCAGGTTTCAAATCGGGACAAGGAAGGTTAAGAACGTTTAGACAAGCCATTCTGGCAGGTTCCTTCCTGTCCTGTGTTGGCCACAGTGTTTAGCCTCTATGTGGAGCTGACTCAGGCTCGCCCCCTGTGGGGGCCCCTGGCTGGGCCCTCTGTCCTGAGTTTGGGCAGAGCAACTCCGTCTTGGCTCACATAACTTTGGGACGGAAAAAGGAGGATTCGAAACCCCCTGGTGTGAAGAGTGGGACCTGCCTGAGCAGGGCTTGTGGGTCTTTGCAGATACAGGCTTCTGGGCCTGGGGCCGAGGGTGGGGTGGGGATCGGGGCCTGGGCCCCCCTAGTAAATCTCCAACCTTTAGGAGTGAGAGCAGGCGGAGATGAGGATGAGACTAGCAGACAGAGGGGACCTACCCTGCCCCACCCCCCCACAACAGCCTTCCAGGCAGCCGCGTGGTGGACACAGCTGTGGCAGGAGCGGAGCTGCTGCGGGGCCCTGTTGTCTGGGGGTGCCCTTCCTGAGCCCCGGACTCGCCCTCAGCTCAGTGCCTGGGGATGGGTGGGACCCCTGGCTCGTAAGACGGGCCACGCCTCTGTGGGAAAGAAAGTGTGCCCCAGTGGCTCTGCCCACAGAGACCCTTTCCCATCACGGACCTGTAACCTCCCACAGGCCACCGACCTGAAGGTGCAGAGGCACCTCTCAGAGTTTCAACAGCCCCTTGGGCGTAGCCCACCGAAGGGCTGGGTTTTCCCCTGCACACTGGCAGGGGTGCTACCCGAGGATGCATTCCCAGAGGCTTCTTCATTGGGAAATCTGATTTTGCACCCACAGAAAAGGGAAACAGCTATAGCAATTAGCTGTGCAGATTTCCTTCTAATGCAAAAAAAAAAGGATGATTTGTGTTCTCTTCCACTGCTTTGCAGTAGAAACAGGGTAATGGACCGTGGTGTTTCAGACTTTGCCTCTTGAGGCCTGAGTGGAGCTGGGTGGGGGTGGGGGACAGGTCTTGCTGAGCTCTGCAAGGGACACGCCAGCCGCTGAGAAGGCGGCAGTGGCCACCCTTGAACTTCGCTTGCACTGCTCTTTTTAATGAGTAAAAATTCTCCAATTTGTACGCGAAGCACAGATGACATTCTTATCGCTGAGAGTCGGGCGTGCAGCATCCCAGGTGCAGGCTGGGGCCGGAGAAGCCCATGGAAGGAGGGGCGAATTGAAAACCAGCAGTTGGTGTTGGCTCCCTGCCCTCCTGTGGGAATTTCCAAGCCGTGTGCGGTTCTGACGGGTTCGGACAGGGAAGACTGACGGGGAGACGGCAGGCAACGTAAGATTCAGGACGTTCAGAGATCCCAGCGGCTTCTCAAGAGCGGGGCTGTAGGGTGGCTTTGGGGTCACCTCGAGTTTGTCACCAGGGACACCCGGCATCATTCAAAATCATTCCCCTTTGACGCTGGGGGGTGGACAGGGGGTGGAGAAGAGCAGAGGCTTCCTATGCCTGGGAAGCAGCGTGGCAGCCAAGCCACTGTGCCCGTGTGCAGGTGATACAGTGAGGAAGCAAGCGCTGTCACCCGCCAGATGTAATGCGGTGTTTTCTTCCGAGCGCTCACCACGCTCTTACCGAGGGACGCAGCACAAGGAGGGTAAGCCGGTGGACTCAACTGTGTTAGAATGTTGTAGTGCCAGGAAGCTGTGTGGGATCAGGTGGCAAGCAGGGGCTTCACCGCACCCCAGTACATACAGACTCGCGTCCCAATCCCGGGATGAGGTGATGCTGGACAGGTCACTCAGTCTGTGCCTCAGTTTCCCCCCTGTAGAAAGGCAATCAGCACGCTGACGTCACGGGAAGCCCCGGGCACAGGGCCTGGTGTCCTATGGGCGTAAAGCATAAGCTGTGTCCTTTTTCCTTCTCTCTGGCTCCTTCCCCTTGAGATTCCCTTGCTGTGGGTCAGGACAGTGGCCTCTTGTGTGTGGTCTCAGAGGCCTGCCCCTCAGGGGAGTTGAGGGGGAGCAGGGCGCCACCTAGTGGGCCTCCTGCATTGCTGCTCTCCAGCCTGTCTATCCGAAGCCTGCACAAAGCAAGGACTGCCCTCACCGTCTTACGAAGGGTCACTGCTGCGGATAAGTACATTTTTCCAAAGTACAGAGGAAACAGGCACATCACTTTGAGCAATTTCAAAGCACGCCTTAAAATCAGTCGTAGCCAGGACATCTCTCTCTGGGAGAATGCCCAGGGCCCTGCACAGAGATGCCTCAGTGTGGGTGCCTGTGATCGCAGCCTTCCCCCGAGGCAGCCGGGTCCAGAGCACCCCCCCCTTCTCCTCCTGCAGCAGCTTTGTTCTGGTGAATGCGGTTGATGGCAGCTTCTAGCCCCTGAGCAGCTCCAACTGCCTGAGGCGACCTTCTCCTCCCACCTCTGGGCCATCGCTTTGGGAGAGGGAGGAAAGGAGACAGAGAGAGAGAGAAACATTGACACGTTGCCTCCCAGACGTGCCCCAACTGGGACACGGGCCCACAACCTAGGCATGTGCCCTGACCAGGAATCGAACCCTCAACCTTTAGTTTCAGAGTCCCTTAGGTAGTCACACCTTTACTCAAAGACAAGCAGAATCTGGTATGAGGCCACCGTCACCGGCTAAGAGCAATGTCACAATGCCAGGAGGCAACGGTAGTCAGTCTCGTTAAGGTGACTTTGAGATCTCTTCTGGAAAATGTAAATTCCTAAAGCAGAGTAACCAGAGCAGGTGTCCCATTTCCCACCTCTTTGTTTTTCTGTTGTTGCCCCAACTCAGCATGTTTTCCATAGTACAGACTCTTCAGACTGTTTGTTTCTACCTGTCCTCCGTGACATTTGTAAATTGATTTTAGAAAGCGAGAGGAAGTGGGGAGGGAGGTGGGGAGAGAGAGAGAAAGAAGCATCAGTTTGTCGTTCCACTTACTGATGCACTCATTGGTCGCTTCTCGTACGTGCCCTGACCCGGGATCAAACCCGCAACCTTGGCAAATCAGGATGATGCTCTAACCAACTGAGCTAGCTACCCAGCCAGGGCTGCCCCAGTGACATTTTAAGGCCACAGATAGGCTGTGCCTCTGTGCGTCCTATATGTAGACCTGTGCTGGGAATATCAAAAAATTTTTGGCCTTGAAGAACCAATCTTCGGTCCCTGGACGGGGTGTGGGAGGCACAGGGTGTTTCTCCCAGGTCCCATCTGTCACAGGTTGGTCTGGGAGCAGGCAGCCCTCCTCACGTAAACAGCAGCTAATACTTTTAGTGAAAGCACGACCCATGCAATATTTGGCCATCTTATTTCTGCCTGGCAACGCAGACAGATGCGAGGGCTATTCTGGGGATAGAAACTGGACTTTCTGTGCAGGACGATTTTTCATAAACGGGAAGAATCTGCGCCTCTATTCAGTGGACCAGACAGACGATGCCAGGCCACTCTGAATGGGGCTTTTGTCCATGTCAGTGTCTCATTTCAAGCCGCCCAGAGCACACATTTTGATGGGACTCTTTTTAAGTAACAGCTTGTCCTGTGAATGTCGTATGAAGAGTGTACCCTTTACACGTGGTGAGCCGGACAGCTAACCCCAGTAGTGGGGGCAGGTGTTTTCCAGTGTCCCCAGGGAGGTGGCTGGAGCCCGCTCCAGGGTGAGGATGCTCTTGTCACGTTCCTGCTTAATGAGGGGCAGGGGACAAAATTCCAAGGTCCCTGTCACCGACAGGTTTGGGTTCTTGTCTCCTGATAATAAAGAATTGAGACCAGGGCCCTGACCCCAGTGTGGCTCAGAGGGCTGGGCGTCGTCCCGCAAATCAAAAGGTTGCTGGTTCGATTCCCGGTCAGGGCACGTGCTGGGTTGCAGGGTTTGGTCCCTATAAATAATTTTTAAAAAAAAAGGAATTTCGACCCAGAGACACTAATACAAGCAAAGGAAGATTTATGGAGGCTCTACAGAGGGCAAGAACACAGGTAGGGTCCCAGGTTGTGCACCCCAAATGTGAGATTTTAGGGGTTTTTATTGCTTGAGGATACAGACATTGCAGGGATTAACCACGCGAGGTGTAAGTTACCAGGCTTTTTCTTTTTTGGGAACACCGACATCTGAGTACACATCGGCGAAGCAAAGCACTCTGGGATTGTGCAGGACTTATTATGGGGTGCAGGAAGGGACCTTCCCAACCACGTATTGAGTTGGTCTGTGTGGCTTGACTTCACATCTGAAGAACTGACTTGAAAGGAGCCTGGGTAGCTCCTGGACTGTTGTTTCGTGGCCGCCCGTTGGTAAGTGCTTTGGCTCCCGCAGGGCTTGGCTCGCTGGAGCGTTTCTGGGAATATTTTATTCTACCCATTTCAGCGCCAGCGAGGCAGAAAGGTGAGGACTCCTTACGACCCCTTAGCCCCGAAACACACTCACTCACCACATACTGTTGTCGCACACAAAGGGGTAGAGAGCCTTCTGCCTTCCTGCTCTCGCTGCGGATTCCACAGCTGGGCGAGGCTCTCGGTCGGCGCTTTCCGCCCTCCTGGAATAAGCAGTGCAAAACAGAAAAGGGCGGGTGTGTGGAGAACGCTCACTAGCTAACAGCTGATGTCTTAGTTGTGCTTTTTTGTTTTTCAGTTGTGGTTAAAAACGGATAAGTTACCGTTGGCTGGTGTAGCTTCTTGGTTGTCACGCTGTCCCGTAGACTGAAAAGTTGTGGGTTCGGTCCCCGGCCGGGGCATGTACAGGGGGCAGCCGATCAATGTTTCTCTCTCACATCGATCTCTCTGTCCCCCCTTTCCTCTGTCTCTAAAAGCAATGCAAAAAGATGTCCCCAGGTGAGGGTATGAAAAGAAAAAAGCCACGGGGATGTGCAGGACAGCACAGGGGATGTACCAGTAATGTCGTCCTGACTGTGTGCGGGGCCAGGTGGACGCTGGGAACATCGGGGGGAACACTCCGCAGAGTACATGACTGTCTAACCACTAGGCGGCACACCCGACACTACGACAAAATAGCGTTGAATGTCAACTGTAATGGGAAAGTAAAATTTTAAAAATTTCGAATAAATCAGTAAAGAGAACGCCAAGCAGAGGTAGGCCCCGAAGGTCCTGGCCTGGCTCCGGGGCCTCCCACGGGACTCTTGTTTTCTTGCCCATTCGCCTGCCTGCTTCTGCTCCAACCTAGATGACGCCAGAGGAAGGCATCAGAAAAGAATCCGCAGCCAGACCCAGAATTACCTCAACCTGTACGCGGTGGAAGGCCTGCGGACCTTGTGCATCGCCAAGAGGGTGAGTGGGGCCGCTGCCCGGTGTGCGCGCCCGTGGGCCCCCCCCACCCCCCCGCGCGGCGCTCAGCAGGCCGTCTCGCGCAGGTCCTGAGTCAGGAAGAGTACGCCTGCTGGCTGAAGGGCCACTTGGAGGCGGAGTCCTCCGTGGAGAACCGCGAGGAGCTCCTCTTCCAGTCTGCCATTCGCCTGGAGACGGATCTGCACCTCTTGGGTAACTAGGCCCGCAGTGCATGTTGTGTGGGCGGGGCTTGAGTGTGGGGTGGCCCCGCCCACAGTGCGTGTTGGGTGGGCGGGGTTTTTGAGTGTGGGTGGCCCCGCCCACAGTGCGTGTTGGGTGGGCGGGGTTTTGGAGTGTGGGTGGCCCCGCCCACAGTGCGTGTTGGGTGGGCGGGGTTTGAGTGTGCGAGGTGACCCCAGAGCGGGAGGTGACTTGGCTCCGGGTAGCAGCGGCACTCTGCACATGCTGCCTCGGCTAAGGGGCCTCCTGAGGCTAGAATGGCCCTCAGGTGGGACCATCTTTGATGGGATGCTGTCCCCATGGCCCGGTTCCGTGGGGTTCCCGGTGTGCCCCACCAGGCACTCCACCGGGTCCTGGACTTGCCTGCCCCGCAACCTTGCTTTCCCACCGGAAATAGAAGCCACGCCTCTCCACAACTGGTGCTTAAAAGGATCTGCTCAGCACACCCCCACCCCAGGAAGCAAAAAGAAACTGTAGTTGAGGCCCCGGAATGGCTGCATTTTACACGTTAAGGGTATTTCCAGGTTGTGTGTGAAGTTCAGAGTCCGCTGCGTGTTAGGAAGAGTTGGAGGCGCTTTGTTGTAGGTGCAGAGGACTCGGGGCTTCTGACTTACCCTTGGACTCAGCCACTGAGGGCGTCCCCGCTGTCCTGAGCCGACCACCCCCTGCCCCACGTGTGCAGCCACATGGGGCAGACCCTCAGCAGGGCCCCAGCTGCAGGTCCCCTGGGCAGCTGGTGTGTGGGGGCCCTCTCCCCGTCGGGGTCTGGGGCCAGGAAGGGCAGGGCCCACACACTGCTGCGCCTCTGCCCAGGTGCCACTGGGATCGAAGACCGCCTGCAGGACGGCGTGCCCGAGACCATAGCGAAACTGCGGCAGGCCGGCCTGCAGATTTGGGTTCTCACCGGCGACAAACAGGAAACTGCTGTTAACATTGCCTACGCCTGCAAGCTGCTGGACCACGATGAGGAAGTCATCACCCTCAATGCCGAGTCCCAGGTACGGGCATTCTGGGGACACACTGCTCGGCCTGCAGCAGCCGCACACCAGGGCCTGGACAGAGCCCAGCGAGGTGCGCCAGGAGCCTCTGCTGCTTGGGCTGCTGAGCCTAGCTGCTCCCCCCTCACCCAACCACCCGCCGCCCTCTGCCCCTGTGTTCTGTTTCCGGCACTTAGCCCGTGCTTGCCGTGGCCTTGGAGGGTCCGCTGGGGTTTCTTGGTCTCAAAGGAATGCCCACCTGGGCTTTATTTTGTTTTATTTCTAATTTGTACTTACTGACTCTACAGAGAGAGGAAGGGAGAGAGAAGCATCAGTTTGCTGTTCCTCTTATTCATGCACTCACTGGTTGCTTCTTGTCCATGCCCTGGCCGGGGATGGAACCCGCAATCTAGTGCATCGGGACAACACTGCCCGGCCAGGGCCACCAGGGCGCTGTTAGTGTAGTGTTCATCCTGCTTTTCCCGACAAACTGTCCACATCCACAGTGTCAGGGTTTTTTCATGAGGTCACGAGGAGCCAGGACAGCAGGTTCATTCAGCGCTGACCTCCTAAGGGTGGCGTGGGCCGTCTCGGGCACAGAGGGCTTTCATCCAGTCCCATTTATGTATTTTTTTATCCTCACCGGAGGACACTGTCTTCCATTGCTTTTAGAGAGGAAGGGGGAGAGAGACATCAGTGCAAGAGAGAAGCATTAATGGGTAGCCATACGTACGTGCCTGGACCAGGGATCAAGCCCGCAACCCTTTGGTTACGGAGTGGCATTCCCGACTACCTGAGCCACAGTGGCCAGGGCCAGTCCCATTTCTGTATTTCAGGCCCTGAGTGTGCAGGGAGTATCTACGACTCATAGGGCGGTCTCCGTATCTCGTGACACTCTTGCACATCCTGGCCTGTGACCAGCTCTGGTCACAGGCTCTATGTGTCTGTGACTGGCTGCCTGCCTTTTGCCCCAGGCCAACAGCTGGGCCTTCCCAGCCTTTTTCCTACATTCTCACTCACTTTCCTAAATATAAAAGGCCCCCCATAAGTGTGTGTGGAACACAGCTAGATCCCCGTGGTGCCTGGCAGGAACCTGATCATGAAGCAGAGGACCAGGAGCCGCTGGAGTTCCATGGATGGAGCGTGTTTGTTCCTGGAAACGGTCGTCCCTCCTACGCCTCTGTCCCCTGACATGGCAGGTTCCCCAGCGGGTCTTCCTGCTCACTCTGGAATTCGGATCCTGTTCAGGAAGGGCACTGCCAGTGAAAAGTCTCAGGGATTATGCCTCTTTTTAAAAACTTTATTTTCCTGGTCAACAGGAAAGCTTGGGAAGAACACTGATAATCACGTTTCTTTCGGGGCCAGCCATAACAAAGGCTTTGAGCGAGCCTCATGCCTTGTCCTCTGCACCTACCCAGGGAACAGGGCACCCTCAGTCCCACCAGCCAGCACCTTCGCCACAGCACGGCCCAGCCCCCCGAAAGCGAACGATCCCTTCCCACCCTCTGTGCCTAGAAGTGGAAATTGCTAGAAACCCTAGATCGGCTCATCCTCTTCTGTGTTGAAAGTCACCCTCTTCAGTCCAGTTTCAGGAGGGCACCTGGGCAGAGCCTGCAGGCTGGTGCCTGGAGAAGACCAGACCCAAATGTGTTTGGGGGCAGGGGGCTAACCTGGGCCGTGACGGGGCCCAGCTGACCGCACTGCCTTCTCGTGTGCGTTTCAGGAGGCGTGCGCAGCCCTGCTGGACCAGTGCCTGCACTACGTGCAGGCCAGGGGCCCCTGCCGCACCTCGGACAAGACCATGGGCAGTGAGGGCGTGGCCTTCTCCCCTGTCTGCCTGCCCACTGAGCCCGCCGCCTCCGGCCCCTGCCCGAGCCTTGTGATTGACGGGAGAAGCCTGGCCTACGCCCTCGACAAAAACCTGGAGGACAGGTTTCTCTTCCTCGCGAAGCAGTGCCGCTCAGTCCTTTGCTGCCGCTCGACGCCCCTGCAGAAGAGCATGGTGGTGAAGCTGGTCAGAAGCAAGCTCAAGGCCATGACCTTGGCCATAGGTACGTGGGCATTCCGGCCCGTCTCGTGCACCTGCTTCCTCTCTTCACTCCACGCAGCACCGTGAGATGGGAAAATGCTTCCTGGCTCTTTTTCTGTTTAGAAAGTTGCCCCCAAGGCAACAGAGCAGCAGCCTTTGCAAGTGGGATGCGTAGATTAGAAAGCCACAAGTGTGTGGTGGCACCAGTTGTGGCCACATTGGGTCAGTGATACAGCCGTGGTTGAAGAAGACAAAGCTTGCTGTGCTGTCTCCTGGGAGGAAGCCAGTGACCTGCCTGTCCCAGGCGGTCATAGCCGCAGCGCAGGATGCTGGGTGCGCAGCATCGGCCCACGCCAGCTCAGGAGGAAGGGTCTCTGCAGGTGGTTCTGGTCACTGTGAGCGGCCGAGGCTCCACCCTGCCAGAAGGACCCAGAGACTTGGGGGTGACGGAATTCCCGTGGTCCCTTGTCCGCTGAACTTGACTGACCGCCCCAAGGCAAGCGTCTAATTAAATACATCCGTCCTAAGATAGGAGTAGCTGCTGAAAGGTACATGGTTTTCCTCAGGGACTGTGCACCTGATGCTGGTTATTCCTTGCAGACTGTTGGCTTGAAGAGCCTTCTACGCTCCCCTCCCAAGCTTCCTGGTGCTCACCTGCCCCCTCCCAGGGCATATCCCCACCCACATCAGGTTCAGGTTCAGGTCCAACCTCCAGCCAGGTCCGGGGACTCAACAGCTCCACCTGCTGGTGAGGGCCGGGAAAGACTAGTTTGCTTAGAGAAGGGGGTAACTCCCGGTGACCACAGGCATCCGTTTGGTTTTCCTGCCTATAGAACCACCCCCCATGAGAGTTGGCTCTGCCGTAACGCATCCTCACCCGTCCCTGATTAATAATTAGAGTATTTGCTGCACAAGGTCTATGACAGCTGTCCTTGCTCATGCCATCCCTATCACACAGAGTTGAGGCCAGTGTGGAAAGCCTGGGTCTAAAGTGAGGCATGGCCTGAGTGTGGTTGTCATGGAGATCATGGGCACACCCTGAGGGCTTCTGTAGTCCTGAGCGGGGAGAGCGGGGCTCAGGCCTGAGCAGTGAACACTCGCTCAAAGTGTCTCCTTGGGCCAGGCCCAGGGAAGACAGGCGGCTTCTCCCAAGGGAGACTGTCTCAGAACCACCTCATCCCCGTGTGCCTGTAGGGCCCTTCCTATGTTCCTGAGCAGTCGGAAGCAGAGCCTAGGAGTCAGCAGGCTGGGGCTGCACCCTCTCCACTAACCTCGCTCCTTGTAGTGTGCACAGGGAAGGCTGGTATATACCTCAGATGACAGACCACGTTTGCACAGCCTGGCGGGTGCCTGGCTTAGCCCCCAGTCACGGATGGGAGTGTCTGTTTAAGAAAATGCAGCCCTGGCTGGTGTGGCTCAGTGGATTGAGTGCTGGCCTGTGAACCAAAGGGTCGCCGGTTCAATTCCCAGTCAGGGCACAGGCCTGGGTTGCAGCCCAGGTCCCCAGTAGGGGGCGCACGAGAGGCAACCACACAGTGATGCTTCTCTCCCTCTCCCTCCCTCCCTTCCTCTTTCTTTCTTTCAAAAATATTTTGAAAGAAAGAAAAGAAAATGCAGATAAAGCCTTGGCTGGGTAAACAGAAAAGAAAAGAGAATTTCAGAAGAGAAAGTAGGGACCCACACAGTCTTCAGCTCATTTCTTTGACTGTGAGTCGAAGCATCAATGTGACCTAGTCTCGGGTGTCCAAAGATTAATAACAGAGAACAGCATTATCCATTATGTCTGATTTTGAACGAGACGTTCTGGGAAAAGCTGCAGCGATTGTTGTTGCCTCACAGAATTTCAATTCGGTCAGCGCTGGCTAATCACCCACATCGGGCCCAGAACAATAAAGAACAGAAAAATCGCAGGAGAGAGACAGCTGGTGGCTGGCCACTTGATGAGTCACTTGGACTCTGTTTATCTGCACCACCGTGTATGTGAAACTTGTCACTCTGTGATTTGGGTCCTTTGGGTGTCCTGTTCGGAGAATGGCCACCATCAGTGAGTGACAGTGACAGAGTCTCTGCTTGCCTGTCCTGCTCTGTAGCGAGAACTCTTGCCCATGCCTGGGTGGCTAAACGTTTCCTATCGGCAGCACGTTGGCCCAGTGAGCAGAAGCTCTCCTTGACGAGACCCTCAGAGGGTGCAGCAATGAACAGGGCACTATTGATCCGGCAGGTAGTCAGGTGCAGAAAGATCTCAGCCATGTGCTGGGCAGGATCTGCCCTGCACTTAGTGCAGGGAAGCACCCCCGTGCGTGCGCCCTGGGACAGCCCTGCTGCGCTACGCGTGTGGCAAAGACCAGGGCAGTCGGTGAAGTAACATTGACGCAGATGAGAGCCTCTTCCATGGCCAGACCCCGCTCCGTGGCGGTTCTGCCTGCCTGACCCACTTCTCCCACAGCCTGTCCTTGCTCCTCCCGGGACCCTTTCACAGGGGTCCAGTGGGTCCCCATGAAGATCCGTCCGGCCAATTTCACTCAGTGCTTCCGAGCTCAACCGCCCCTCCCTGCCTGTGCTGTTTCCAGGAGACGGGGCCAATGACGTCAGCATGATCCAGGTGGCCGACGTGGGCGTGGGGATCTCCGGCCAGGAGGGCATGCAGGTAAAGACCCATCGGGGGCGCTGTCCTGGGGGACCCTGCAGCACCCTGTTGTCTCTTCCCGGGGGCACTGTCCAGCAGTGCTGAAGGATTGGCCTTCAACACGCCGGTGCTCACCCTCTGCTAAGGCAATGGTAAAAGAGAAGGTGGAGGCAACCCCATATTTACGAAACCACGAGGTGTTTTTGCGAAGTAAAGGGAACCAAGGGTCACAGTGACTCACCGCCTCCTCTGTGGCTGTCATGCCTCATCTTCGGGTGGTGTTTTTTACTGTCCCTGCACACAAGTGATGCCATCGGAAACGGACTCTGCTGTGGTTGGGGCCTGGTGTCACTGTGATGTGGGATGTGGCCGTCGTGACCCATGAAATGTCATCCCTGTCCTGTCACTGTGTCACCTTGACCTGTGGTCCAGACGCTGAGCAAATGACTTCGTTACTAAGGTGCTGCTCTCGGCCCTGGCTGGCAGCTCCGTGGGTCGAGGCATCACCCCACACGTCAGAAGGTTGCGGGTTCAATTCCTGCTCGGGGTGCATTTGGAAGATGCTCTTTCTCCCTCCCTCTCTCTCTCAAGTCAGTAAACATACCCTCCGATGAGGATGCTGTGGATGTGATCACTTCAGCAGTTTCTTGTATTCGATTAACTTCTAATCACAACATTATTTAACTTGCTGGAGACTTTAGGGAACAGTCTCTGCAGGCTGCTTCTTTTAAAAAAGCAGAGCGTGGTCCCCGTTCAGTCCCTGGCCGAGCCCTCTGTCGATGCGGCCAGCCAGTCACTGTGCATGGACCACGCACACGGGCCAGGTCTGTGCCGGGCTCGTCAACTTCGCTGGACAGGAAAATGGCAGTCAGATGGAAAGTCCCGAGCTAGAGGCACAGTGGCTCCCCCTTGAGCCCGCCTGACTCGAGCGGCTGTGTTAGGTCCCCTGTGTGTTTTCCTTCCTCCGTGGAACTGGAAACGGGGTCCAGGCAGGACTCTTCCTCGCCTCTCCCCAGAGCCGGGCGCATGAGGGAAGCGCGGGAAACACTGGCTGAGTGAATGAACAAATAGTTCATTCATCCTGACTTTTGTTTTAGTTCTCGGCCAAGGAAATGTTTACTGATTTATTTTTAATGTTTTATGTATTTATTTTTAGAGAGGGAGGGGAGGGAGAAAGAGAGGGAGAGAGACATCACTGTGTGGTTGCCTCTTGCGCGCCCCCTGCTGGGGACCTGGCCTGCAACCCAGGCATGTGCCCTGACTGGGAATCGAACCAGCGACCCTTTGGTTCGCAGTCTGGAGCTCAATCCACTGAGCCACACCAGCCAGGGCTATTTATTGATTTTTTTAGAGAGAAAGAGAAACATTGATCTGTTGCCTCCCACGTGCGCCCAGACTGGGGGTCGAACTGCAGTCCTGGTGTATGTGGGTTCATTCCCCGATCAGGGCACGTATAAGAATCAACCAGTGAGCACATCAGTAAGTGGAACAACAAATCGATGTTTCTCTCCCTCTCTCTCTCTCTCAAATCAATACATAAAAATTTTTTAAAGAAACTTTTTTAATTAAAAAAAGATAGTATGAAATAAAAAGCAAGCGTTTTTAAAAATCCATCGATTACATATATTGGAAATCTTCAGTGAGCCCTATAAAGCGACACCCCTGAACTACAGCACCCGGTGGAGTAGGACCCTCCTTCAATTGATGGAGGTAACGACAGAGACCAGTAAAATCAGCCTCGGCCGGCCACACACACACCATGCACCACCCTGGGTTTCTCCGCCCGTGTCCCGCCCCGTGTTGGAGGTAAGACAGACGTGGGGAAGGGGCCCCAGTGACGGACGTCCCCTCCCTTTCAAGGCAGTGATGGCCAGCGACTTCGCGGTGCCCAGGTTCCGCCACCTCGAGAGACTCCTCATTGTGCACGGTCACTGGTGTTACTCCCGGCTCGCCAACATGGTGCTCTACTTCTTCTACAAAAACACGGTAGGTGTCGGCACCATGGTCTCTGAGCATTTGCATACACAGGCCTGAGCTGAGACTTCGGGGACCGTCGTGTGAATGCAGCCAGCAGGCCAGCCCGCCGCCCCGCCACGGGCCCCCATGGGTGCCGTCCTTGAACTTCACCAGTGAGCCACCTCCAGGCCTGGCCTGGCCTCTTTGGCTCAGACGTCTGTCTCTCTGGCCCGCGAGGGCAGCTGCATCTCAGAGGGAGAAGGTTGTGGGAATAGGCAGACCAATCGAGCAAGTCCACTTAATAACTAGAAGTGGAGTGACCCTGAGGTCCGGGGGTCTGCACCAGGTCCCGCGGCTAGTAGACCAAGGCCACGTTCATCTGCAGTCCCTGGGACTCCACCTCCTAAGCTCCTAACCACTCTGGTGATGCGTTTCTCAGGAGCAGGCCACTAATGTGACTACAGACGGTAGTGCCCTAGTCAGTGCTTTCTGTAGCGTGGACAGGCTCGTGACCAGCAGGGGTGTGCCCGGTGGCCCTGGGTTCAGCTCGAGAGCACTCCGTCATGCTGCTATTGTCATGGTGAACGGCACACCCACAGCAGGCCAGGAATGTGAGTCCCCGGTCAGGGTGCAGGCTCGGCTCTGGAAGAAGGGGGCCACCCCCAGGGTCTGGTCACGTCGCCTCCTGGGCTGGAGGGCATAGGTTCCCCCTTCCAGCCAGCTCAGTCTGAGGGCACCCTTTGAAGTCGTGCCCAGCCAGGCTGGTGGAGGACAGCTCCAGCTCCAGGGCCTGGTCCAGTTCGCGTTGGTCCTAACACGTGACTCTGAGTCCATGTTACTGAGCCCTGGGCAGACGATCACTGTCCTCCACAGCCCCCAGGAAGGACACGTGGCCAGTCCAGAACCCTGTTCTCCTTGTAAGACGGGACAGACGGTCTGCTGAGGAGCTGCTGGGTGGCTCCCTGACCTCCAGCCTCTGATTTCTGTAGCCAAACGGGCAAACCAGGAGACAGAATAAGTAAACCCCTAGGAGATGTGACCTTCCAGGGTAACCCTGCAGACTGGGGGCCACAGCGCCGGTGTGCAGACCATCCCTTGGTGTTCTGAGGAAGAATTAAGTGCCCTGCATGGAAAGGCCTGTTTCTCCTTTTATTTTCCTGACTCCAGGAAAAACATCACGCTAACTCTAGCTGCCATCAGTTCAGCGCTTGTCTGTGTTCTTAATTCTCGGTTCTGGGGGGCTAGACCTGTTTCCCTCCTTCCTTCTCCCCTGCGCCCTCTCCCCTACACCCACCCGTCTTTTGAAGGGTCTTCTAGTAAATGAACACAGATGTGGGGGACTAATCGGGGCATGTCTAACCGGACAGGTTGCATTCTGGACATTAATTCCAATTAGCTTCTGCTTGGGACTCCCCGAGGAAGGCTGTCCTGTCTTCGCCTGAGGACGCCCCTCTCCCGAGGCTCACGCACGCAGTCGCAGACCTTGGGGTCCCCAGCTCCCGAGAGGAGGGATGGGTGCTTTGAATGAGGGTGAGCGGGGCCAGGGGGTGGAACCCCAACCCCATTTCCGTCACTCATTATGTCTACAGTCTTGAGCAGGTTGTTGGGTTGTCGATGGATTTGGGGTTTTCTTAATCTGAAAACAAACCAAAACGTGGGAGTTGAGCTCTGCGCTCCGTAATTCCTGATGGAAGTGTCCCAGACTGCGGGGAAGGGCAGCCAGCAGTTCAGATGCAAACCGGAGGGGGGGGGGGGCAGGCAGCAGGTGGTGGGTAGGCCCCTGCCTGGCATGATGGAACTGTCCTGGGTGGGGGGACCAGGCAGGGGCGGAAGGACAAAGCTCTCTGTTGTATTCCGCATACGATGCGAGGCCTCTGTTAACAAGCACTTAACCCACTTCAGAAGTTCAAGGATGACCAGCATGCCTCCCGAAGTGGGGGGTTCACTCGTTTTAGGAACGAGTTGGCCTTCCTTTCTAATAAAGAGGAGAGAAGTTTCCATAGCAACAGTGGTTTGGGAAGAGAGCTCCTGGTGCTGCAGGAAAGAAAAATCTCCGTTCCTTTTTTCCTCTCGGTGCCGCTTGCTCAGTGATGCCTCACGAGGCTGCCCAGCCTGTGGTTGTGGGGAGAGAAAGGCGGGAACGGGGGTGAGGCCCGTCTGTTGGTCTGCAGTGCGGAAGGGGAAGGGTGTGCCCTGTCGTAGGTGTGAACGGGACACGGACAGTGTGTCGTAGCTGGTCACTGCCACACACACACTGGCGTGTTATCTATCTGACCTTCAGGACAGGCCTTCAGTGTGTCTGGTCAGCACGTGGAAGCTTGGAGAGGTTAAGTGACCGAGTCAGGCTCAACACAGTAGGCAGTGGCAGCTCCAGACCAAAGCCCAGGCCGTGGTCTGTGGTGGCCAGCGAAGAATTTCCCTTCACTGTGTCCCCTCCATCTTGGGCCAGGTCAGGCCCTCCAGGCCAAGCCCCACAAGCAGTGGAACAGATTGGATGTGTTACCCATACAATGGCCACAGTCAAGTCATTTAAGATGAGGGACCTTGATTTCCTTTTCTCTAAACGGGGGGACCGCACAGGCCTGCGGGAGCCTCAGAGAAAATGACGGTACTGGTAAGGACAGTAAGGACAGAAAGCGTGGGTGAGCGCCTGCTGTGTGCAAGTGGTTCTGTGAGGCCTTTAAATGCACAGGTCATTATCCCTCACGGCAGCCCCGCAGCTCAGGGGCGCTGCTGTGTGCCCAGTCCATGGACAGGGCCGCTGAAGCAGGAGGGGTCCGATGACCTGGGCCGAGCTGCTAGTCCATTGTGGTAGGAATGCTTTTCCATCGCTGGGCTGCCGTGCACGCCCGCATATAAAAGCCTCAGGCCACGGGCATCCAGTTGTTAGGCAGCAGTGGGAAGAGAGCTGCCCAAGCCCTCCTCTGCAGAGCGTGGGCTGGAGGGGGCTGCAGAGGCTCCCCGACCCTCACTTTCCTGTCGGCAAAGCCGGGGGAGCGTAAGGACCAGCGACAAGGCCTATAGCTCACCCGCCTGCCGATGACACGTTGCTGTCATCGACTTTCCTGCCGTGCCCGTGGGGGTCCGTGATTGCTCTTCCTCCTCCCAAGGGCATGTCACTGCAGAGGGAGGCAGCATCTCTGGGATGTGGCACAGGTGGGTTGGGTTTTTAGGGCCACAGAGGAGGGGTATGAGGGCAGAAGCCGAGGGTGACTCCCATGGTCCCCTGCAAGTGTGAGCAACCCCAGACCTGGCCGAACCTTTGTTTTCTTTTCAATGAATGACCTGTGGCTCTTCTGTCCCAAGGCCTCAGTGCTCCAAGGGCCGTTCCTGGGACTTCCTGGCACCCAGGGCCCACCCTCTGTGCTCAAGGGCACGAGAGGAGGAAGAGGGGCTACTGAGGGTGCCAAGTGAGGGCTGCCTTGGAGGAAACCACTACCCATAATTTCGGCCTTTCCGGTCGGGCCCTGCGGACCTTCAGGCGCCTGGGATGAGACTCCGCAAGGGCATCTGTGAATTGCCGGCTCCCCTTCCTCCTCTCTTGGTTTCAGATGTTCGTGGGCCTCCTGTTTTGGTTCCAGTTCTACTGTGGCTTCTCCGCGTCCGCCATGATCGACCAGTGGTATCTGATCTTCTTTAACCTGCTCTTCTCGTCGCTCCCCCAGCTCGTGACTGGGGTGCTGGACAAGGACGTGCCGGCGCACGTGCTGCTGACAGAGCCGCAGCTCTATAGGAGCGGCCAGAACATGGAGGTGAGGTCCCCCGCCCCGCCTCCCTGCCGCTCGTTCACCTTCTGGAAAGCCCGAGTCCCCAGGCCTCGCTGGGACCAGTCCTTCAAGTTTCATGTCATCGCAAGAAACAGTCAGACCTGTAGAGAATTTTTATTTGAGCCAAACTGATGGCAGTTGCCGGGAAGAAAAAACCTCGAGAAGTTGAGAAAAGGGTCCAGAGAATGGCAGCCTTGCACCTTATTTTGTACACTATAGTCAAAGGCGGAAGCAGAAGGTTACATGAAGCCCACCGGTGATGGAGCAGGGAGGTGGGAGAAAGCACAGGGGAAACTTCTGGGATGGGAGAAAAAGTGACATGATGGACACACACATCTTTTACGCAGGTGGGCACAGGACAGGTAGCAGCAGTCAACGGTGAATGCGATGATGATGACGTAACAATAACAACGAGGGGACTTGGGGTCTCCCTCTGGTGAGCTGGTTGTGCCCGAGGGTTCTGCAAAAGGGACATTACCTTGACGTTCCAAAGGTTGGTCATTGTAGGCGCAGAAGGACAGGAGAGGGCTCGGTTCAGGTGAAGATTGACCTTTGCCAGGGGAGATTCCAGCCTGGGGCGTGACTACCCCGCCATGAACTGCTTTTAGTAAGTTTTCATTTCAGACCGCCCCGTGTGGTTGCATCAGGCTTTCGGGTTTGCGAGGTTGGCTTGCAGGCCTCCCCCCGAGCGGCTCAGGCTTAGCGTGGGGCCCCTTCCGGCCCTGTCTAGAATCTGACCAATGAGAGGAGAGGATGAATTCTGTCCGCTCAACTGCTTTGCGATTAGTGGGAATCTGACCAATGAGAGGAGAGAATGAGTTCTGTCTGCTTGGCTGCTTTGTGGTTAGTGGGAATTTGGCCAATGAGAGGAGGGGATGAGTTCTGTCTGCTCGACTGCTTTGCAATTAGTGGGAATCTGGCCAATGAGAGAATGAGTGAGTTCTATCCGCTTGACTGCTTTGCGATTAGTGGGAATCTGACCAATGAGAGGAGAGAATGCTGCCCACTTGACTATGCTTTACGATTGGGGGAATGAGGTGATGGGTGTAGCGGTGGTATCCGGTTTATGCGTGCACCCAGATCCCCTTAACGTGTGTACGTTGAATATACGTGGTGTTTGCATGTCTGTTGACCTCAATAAAACGTTCATTAAAAAGGATTTTTTTAAAAAGTATGATGGGGTGAAAACTGTCTCCGCACTAGATTTTCCAATCAAATGGGCTCCAGAAGAACAGCTGTGATTTTAGCTCGGGACTTCCCATCTGATTGTTATTTTTAGTTTTGTAAAGATAGTGCCTATTTATTTTTTAGACAACGGGCAAAAGAGGGAGAGAAACTAGAAGTTGCCTCTTGCAGGTTCCAAACCCGGGCCCCCGCCCGCAACCCAGGCACGAGTCCCAACCGGGAATCTAACCAGCAACCCTTCGGGCAAGCAACGGAGCCGCACCCGCCAGGGCTCTCTGCCTGTTATTTTAATGCCAAGTGATCTAAGTCAGGCACTGCGATAGCTGCCGCCTGAGCGGGGATTTTTTTCCCAAAACAACCCCTCCAAAATGGGACTTATTTTGCAAGGAAATTAACAAGAAGACAAACCCCACAGGGAAACTGTTGAAAGAACCAGTGAATACAAACAGATGTAAATACACGTAAATAAGCCACATGGATCGACATGCTAATTACCAGCTACTCCTAGCCGGCCCTCAGAGTGAGCCTCCGAAGGGCTTCTGGTCAACTGGCTGGAAGGATCACGGGCCTGCAAAGGGAATGGGGCTCCACAGCGCCCCCAACAGTCTCTAGTTCAGAATTTGTTTACAACCAGCTGACTTCCCCTGGCCACCTCTGTTGACTGTGGTGGCAGGCAGATTAGGACAACCCCTGCATGTAACTGTCACCGGGGGGAATTCCTGTGCTGGGCTGAGCCTCGTCTGCTCCACGGTGGGACCAAGACGGGGGAGCTGGTCCTGTGGACTTAGGCCAACAGGAAGGGCCCAGCTGGCACCTTCCCAAGTGCTCAGGACATGCCCCTCTGGTCTGCTCTGAAACTCACAGGGTCAAGTCCATGTGGTCACTCAGATCATGGAGAAGCATTCAGTTCATAATCAAGGTCATTTTTGCTGTTGGTGTACAGCTTTGCGATTTTGACATTAGGAAACCTCCATGATCAAATTCAAAGAGATCACTTTAAAGATTCATAGGGGAGCCCTGGCCAGTGTGGCTCAATTGATTGGAGCATCATCCTGTGCACCAAAAGGTTGCAGGTTCGATTCCCGGTCAGGGCGCACATGGAAGATTTACATCGATGTTTCTCTCTCTCTCCAAAATCAACCGAAACATTTCCTCGGGTGAGGATTATTTTAAAAACTTTTTTAAAGAAAGAAACCTAGGGAAGAAAAATGCTGACAAAGGAAAAGCAGAAGTCAGACTGAGGGGGGGTGCCCCCAACTCCCCGTGGCGCCCTGGAAGATCTGCAGAGACAGGCACTTGCCTGTAACCGCCGCACTTGTTCTTGCCTCAGGAATACCGGCCCCGGACCTTCTGGTTAAACATGGCTGACGCCGCCTTCCAGAGCCTGGTTTGCTTTTTCATCCCTTACCTGGTAAGTTGGCCCTGGCACTGCCACCCCCTCTGCCCTGTCAGCAGCCTGCAGACCCAGGACGCCGCTGTCTTTCAGGCCTACTACGACTCCGATGCAGACGTGTTTACCTGGGGCACTCCTATCACCGCCATCACGCTCTTCACCTTCCTCCTGCACCTCGGTATTGAGACCAAGACCTGGGTAAGAGCTCTGGGCCCCTCAATCCATGCAGGTCCTCGAGATCTAGAAGGTTCTGAGCAAACGGGACTGTAAAGCCGGCCTCACTGGGGCAAGAAGGGAGATAGATCCACAGGCCAGCCGTGTGCCTAGAGCCCACGCTCTGCATTCCTGAGCAGGCCGCAGCTCTTTGCCGCCCTCTTTCCCCTTCTTAACCACGTGCTCTTCTTCCCCTGACAGCCCGACTTCATTTCCCCACCCGTGTCCAGGCTGGTCTGCCGGCTCCCAGGCCCCACTGCCACCCGGCCCCCAGAGCCCTGTCTCCACTAAGCCCTTAGATTCCAAGGGTGTCCAACCTGGGGCCTGCGGGCTGCATGTGGCCCAGGCTGGCTATGAATGAGGCCCAACACAACATTGTAAATTTACGTAAAACATACGAGATTTTTTTGTGTGATTACGTGTCACAATATATTTAGTGTGTGGCCCAAGAGAAGTTTTCTTCCAGTGTGGCCGAGACACCAAAAGGTCGGACAGCCCTGCCCAGGGCGGCAGTTGGCACAGCCACTGACGAATGGCTGTTTCTTTCTCCCCGCTCCCAGACCTGGCTCAACTGGACGGCGTGTGGCTTCAGTGCCCTCTTGTTCTTCACCGTGGCGTTCATCTACAATGCCTCCTGTGCGACGTGCTACCCCCCGTCCAACCCGTACTGGACGGTGCAGACGCTGCTGGGCGACCCCGTGTTTTACTTGATTTGTCTCATAGCGCCCGTCACCGCGCTGCTGCCCAGGTGGGTGTCAGGGACAGTGCCCCCCGAGTCCTCCAGGAGCTCGGGGGCCGTTTTCACGGCTGTGCGTTCGCCCCGTGCAATCTCAGAAAGACCCTCCGGGACAAAACCCCAGGGTGGTGGCTCACTGCGCTGTGTGTGCTCTTTCCAGGCTGTTTTTCAAAGCACTGCAAGGGAGCCTGTTCCCCACCCAGCTTCAGCTGGCTCGCCAGTTGGCCAAGAGGTCCCCCAAGAAACTCAGCGCTCCCCAAGAGACTCAGGGACCCCTCCCGGGAGAAGCGAGGCCTGAACCCCCAGAGCAGAGTTGCATCAGCGTCTCGGGGCCCGTCTCCCAAAACTGCACCCCGCAGGGGTCTTGGCACACGCCCTGGCCCCCCAGCTCCCCAGAGGCCAGCGAGGAGGCCAGCGCGGTGCACGTGAGCATGCCTTTGAGGGGCGCATTGGACGGTCAGGCTTCGGGGTCCTCCGGGCCCCAGGAGGCTGCTCTGGAAACGTGTCCTGGGGACCCCAAGACGAAACCCCCCAGCAGCAGCAGGGCAGCTGCCCTGTCGTCCATCTTCAGCCTCTCCAACTTCAGCTCCCTCAACTGGATTTCCTCCCTGTCGCTGGTCAACAGCCTGGGAAGCGTCTTCCAGTTCCCCCGGAGTGGTTTACAGACGGACAAGCGGGAGGCCGAGTTTTTGCCCAGGCCCCCACAGCCAGACCAGGACCTGAGTGGGTTAGGCAAGCAGGCCACCGACTACTTCTAGGGGCCTCGTCTGGGGTGGCGAAAACCGTAAAATGGCCTTTTTTTTTATAACATAGATACTAATTTTATTTATGTTTCTTATTTGCACAGAAGAGGTCTAGTGAGATGCATTTTATATGTTTCCTGGGCTCGTGCCGGAAATGAGAGGTACCAAAAAACAAAGAAAGTTTATTTTTTAAAAGTTCTAAGTAGAGTGTATTGAAAAAGTCAGAGCTTTATCATATATAAAAGTTGGAAGAGCGACCCTTGAAAAGTGTGTTTAGATTTATTATTTTTTTTCCATCTCATTTTGTGAGAAAATGCGGTGTGATTGGTTCGGTCCCTCAGGTGTGACCTCGGCTGCTCCCATGTGTGAGGCGGGGACGCCGGGCGGGCGTGCACAACAGTGAGGGGAGAGGACAGGGCCAGCATGTGACCCTGGCAGCAGGTCCCCGACAGTCCGTCCCTGATTTGCATAGCTTGGGAGGGCAGGGGCTCCACGTCACCCAGAAAAGGGAAAGTGGGACCTCAAAAAAAAAGGAAAAAAAAACGCATGGATGAAGTTCACTGCCACCTTCAATCCTACTCAGGCATTTCGTAAAGATCGCCTTGGGGGTGCCCCAGTCCCTCCATGGGGTCTGGCCTGTCAGAATCATCACAAGCAATAAACAAGCTGCACTTTGCAGAGAGAGCGTGTCCCATCCACTGCTGCGTGAAATTGTGACTGCGCGAACTGACAGAGCGTGTCCGAGTGCCAAGGGGTGCTGCCTCTCGGCGAGGCCTTTTACACCCCCGGCAGGAATGGCCTCACTCCAAAGCCGCAGGCCACCCTCTAGCTGGCCTCTTGTACTTCCCGCGAGGCTGATTCTGTAACACCCCAAGCAAATCTTTTTTTAGCACTGAAATTACTATTTCCTAGCCAATAATTTTAGAAGTGGTTCATTTTTTGCCCTGACTGGTGGTAGCTCCGTGGATTGAGCACCGGCCTGCAAACCACAGGGTCACAGGTTCAATTCCCAGTCAGGGCACATGCCTGGGTTGCGGGCCAGGTCCCCAATAGGAGGCATATGAGAGTTTCCCTCTCTCCCTTCTTTCCCCCTCTCTCTACAAATAAATAAAATAAAATAAAAGTGGTTGATTTTTAAAAATGTTCAGGCAGTTGGGGCTGAGCCACTACACTTCTGGGGTGAAACCATGAGTTTCCAGAACTGGCCAAGGGCCAGGGTTAGTAGGTCTCTAATTTGAGGTCATCAGTTGTTATTTTAATGTTTTTACTGATTTTTTTAGAAAGAGAGAGGGGTTGAGAGAGAGAAACATGGAGTCGGTGTTCCGCTCATGGATGCACTCATTGGTTGATTCTGTGTCCTGACCAGGGATCGAACCTGCAACCTTGGTGCATCAAGACTTCACTCTAACCCACTGAGCTGCATGGCCAGGGCTTCATCAGTTGTTATTTTAAACAAAAGTCTGCACACTGGGAGGCATGCGAGGTGTGTAGAAATGCTAACCAGCTTCTTCTCCCTCTTCCTGGACTGCACTCCGTAGCAGAGCTCAGGGTCTGTGACCCAGAACCTGGGCTTTGGGGGTGCAGTTGCCTGCAGTTGTTTCTCTGGAAAACATTCTCGAGTCCTGACCCCGAGTCATGGGCAGCTGCCCCTCAGCCGCCCTGGGAGACACCTGCCTCCTCTTCACCCTCCAGACTTGCTGATGGATCAGGACTCATCAGCACAAACTCAGCAGCTTCCACGGACAGCGTCACAGGCCGTGGGACCTGTGCTGCGGCCAGTTTGTCACTGCGGTTTTTTTTCCGTCCATCTACTAAGACTGACATCCAGGGGACATGTGACCTCCCTGTCCTCGCGTCACACCTCTCAGGCTAATACACAGTGTTGCTGGCGCTCGTGATATCAGTGAAGCACACACCGAAGACGCCCGGCGGACCATCACACCCCCGCCGTCTCCGTCTGCACCTGCGCAGAAAGGTGAGTTCAGGACAGCTTTGCTCCGATGGGCTGAGGCTCCCAAGGGAAATGAATGCTGCATTTCGCTTAAGGACGCACAGAGAGAAGCGTGGCCGCCCACCTCCCTTCTTTAAATACTAGGAAAAGAGCTCTCGCTATTTTAAGCACTTACTATCCTTGGGACTTTCCGGTGTGGCGACCACCAAAATGAGCCAAGGCGGCAGGCAAGGGAGGGGCTGCCAGCCATTGCCTGGGTGACAGTCACAAAGGGCAGAGCAGGCCCTCGAAAGGCTCTGCACCGCGGCCTCGAGGAGTCCCAGCACATGCCCAGCCAGGAAGGCACAGTCCTCTGTCCTGCCGCGGCCGCGTGGTCCTAAAAGTCCCGTGGGAATTGAGGTCTGAAGGGATATCAGAGTTCTTGGAAATTGAAGAAGGGGTCAAGTGCATAGAGGGCAGCTTGGACAGTGGTGTATCTCTTTTGCCGTTGACGCGTAGCCGTGACCCCTTGGGGTGGCCTAGGAGTGGAGTCTGGCCAGGCAGACCCCACGATGCTCCATCCCGCTCTGTTGGTAATGTCCCCCGAGGAGTGAGGCGCTCCTGTTGAAATGCTGGAAGGTGGGCTCTCCACCTCCTCCCAGAGCCGAGGTGGGACAACGAGCGTGAACCGCCTGTGCCCGCCTGGCTTGGGAGCAGCTGCCTCTCCATAGCCCACCCTCTGTACGGGCACCAGGGTTACAAGGTCCCCCTCGTAGCCGAATGCTGACTGCAGGGTGCAGACGGCCCACCCTAAACACCTGGAGAACCACCATTGGGCTGCTTGATCTGTGTTTCCTTTGCCCCTGGTTCCCACTGAGAGAGGATGCTCCTTTGCAATAATCTGTGAGACAGAGACAGAGTAAGCACATAGATATTTCTCAGACTTTGACCTTTTAGAGAGAGGGGAAGGGAAAGAGAAAGAGAGGGAGAGAAACATCACTGTGTGGTTGCCTCTAGTGCTCCCCCTATTGGGGACCTGGCCTGCAACCCAGGCATGTGCCCTGACTGGGAATTGAACAGGTGACCCTTTGGTTCACAGGCCACACTCAATCCACTGAGCCACACCAGCCAGGCTGGCTTTGAGCTTTTTAAAACAAAAAACAGAGGCACCAATTCCCCCAGCTTCCTGGTGTGGAAAATGCGAACCGTTCCCAACACACGCAATTCACTCGAGCATTTATAAGCACGTAGCATAAACGGAGCTCCATACGGGGTGTCCCTTGAAAACTCACATGTTTTTAGAGATTACAGAAAACGCCTTCTTTTGGTCTCTTCTGATTGAATCAGGCCCTGGAAGCCAATCATGCAATTCTGCTGAAAATAATATACTCATTTTTTTCAAAAAAGGAAGTGTGATATTACATTCCACTGCGTGAAGAAGGACTGTGATTCTTGGCTAAGCCTAACAATTCAGCTGCATAGTTATTCCTTACAAGGAGCCGCAGTGACGTGTTCTAGGACACGCGACCCTTCTGCTGGGCGCGCAGAACCCAGCCAGCCACCTTCCCGGGCGCAGGGACAGGTCCTGGCAGCCTCACAGCCCACTGGTGCACACAGATTGCATCAGAAACCACTCCGCGTTTTCCCTTGCGCAGGTTGGAACCCGGCAGAGCGGCTGGTGCTCGCGATGTGCTGCGGCCTGTGCGCAGAGATCTCCCGGTGCCTCTCAGAAGCTCGGGTGGGAAACGGAGCTTCGCGGAGTGTGCGGCTCTGAGCTATTTTTGGCTCTGGCCTGCTGCTGCGCACAGCTTCCCACTGCGGATCCTGCAAAACTAATCAGGGTAACCCGTCTCTCCCGCGGGTGCCTTGTTCCCCTCTCTGCTCTGGTGGGGATTCCCAACCCGGCCGGGTGTCGGAATCAAGGAGACCCCTACCCAGGGCTACGGAGAGATTTCTTTAAATAAGGATGCAGCCTTGTCCCATATTCTCCTGAATATATATACGATGTTGCAGATATCATAATCACTTTTACAAAAGCATTTCCTTACATTCTTAACTTACAAAGCACAGCAGAATAATAAGCCTGCTCCATGAAAATGAGGAGGGATGTCCCAGGAGAGAAGGTGCAGATAAGTAACGCCTGGGAAGGCTTTTAAAAACTGTCGTCGGCCCAACACACACACACAGGACAATGAACGAACGCTCGGTCGTGTGGCTTTAACGGTTTAAAATGGACACGGTATTAATTTGGTTCTCTTGAAGCAGAGGCACCAAATCTTATCCATGCAACAACCTGGTACTGCCCTGGCCGGGTGGCTTAGTTGATTGGAACATCCTGCCGGACAGCAAAGTTCTGGGTTTGATCCCCAGTCAGGGCACATCCCTGGGTTTCGGGTTCCATCCCTGGTCTGGGTGCGTGTGGGAGGCAGCGATGTGTTTCTCCTCACTCCCCCCCCCACTTCCTCTCTCTCTCAAATCAGTAAACATCCTTGGGTGAGATTAAACAATAATAATAAAAGAAAAGAGTCTGGTTCATAGGTGTTGGAGAGCAGCAGCCTCTAAATCAATTTTACAAACCTTTTTCATCTCTGCATCTCTAAGCTTGGGAGTCCACGGACTGGGAGGAGGGGCTGGGAATCCAGGTCCCCTGGGAGGAGGGGGGGAATCAAGAACAAAGGGACATTGTGTCTTGTACGTTGTCACCATTGTGGACCAGAAGAGCTCAGGGGGGTTAGAAGTGGAAGTAAGCCCACTGCCGCCTTCTAATCTGTTTCCAAGGTCCTCGCTGCCTGCCTCATTGTCCCTCGCTATTATTCCGAAGTCATCTTTGTTTTCCGCGTGTATAATACCGAGAATGGCTCACCGCAGTTACTTAGTTTGCAGATACTGTCCCCGCGGTGTGACTGGGGCTTTTATGAAAGACAGACCCACACGGAGGAATTCAGCCCTCCGATGGGGCGGGGCGGGGGGGGGGGGCGCGGGATTGAAAGGGAACAGAAGACACAAAGGGTGGGTGACGTCACGGTGGCTGCCTTTGTCCTTGAGAGCCGTGAGGCAGGCGGAGAGCAGCTTCCAGCACACCCCAGCCTCTACCCCTGGAGGGAGGGTCCTCGCCCCGCTCCCCCTCCCAGCTTCTGACCCTCCTGCAGTGGAGCCAGTTCGGGTGGGTTTCCACAAAGGAAAAAGGGATCCAAGTGGCACCCTGGCCCGTTTCCCTAGTAACACAACAGGCCTCGGAGAAGCCCTCCTCCCACGCGTCTCTCTACGCCCCTCCCACCAGTAATTACCACGCCCCTCCCACCTTAATTGCCACGCCCCTCCATTGTCGCCACGCCCCTCCCTTCAGTGGGCCAAGGACCCAAGGCCAGAGGTGCTGGGTTTCCTTGATGTCACCCTTGCAAAAGTCACATGGTCTATTCTTCCTGCTGCTTGCAGGTGACTGTTGCTGAGCTGAGCAGGTGCCGCTAAGTCCCGCCCCTGTGAAGGGCTGCAGGTGACAAGTTCTTTGCTGTCTCCTTCCCTCCAGAGTCCTCATCTGCTTTCGATGTCTTAGGGAAAGGACTACACTGAACACATTCTGCATTTAATAAGGTTTTTCTCCTTTTAATGATAGTATTTAATTTTATCCTCACAAAACAACTGTGAGGTGAGAAGTAGGGACTCTCACCCCGTTTCCAGAGTAGGGAGCCTAAAACCAGCTAGGAGACAAAAATGCTCACATTCGAGCCTCCACTCTCTCTTCTAAATCTGGAAAGAAGCCCCCAGGAAGCTGCAGAATTTCGAAAGGACTTCACGTGAGGTGTTTCGTGAATGAGGTGAATTCATTCTGAATTCAGCCTGGCTTTGTCCTTATGTATTTTCTCAAGTGGCAGATACCATCTAGGGGAAGTTCACGGAATTTTATTTTATTTTATTTTATTTTTTTTTTGAGAGAGAAACATCGATCTGTTTATTTATGCATTCATTAGTTGATTCTTGCGTGTGCTCTGAGCTAGGTGGCTGCGGCTGGAATTCTTTTCATTGAAAAGGGCACCTTACAAAGCGTTAGGAATCCCGGAGGCCAGACGCTCACCGATCACCATTTCCCAAAGTGTCTTCTTCTCACAGGTGTGCAGGGTAATTTTAGGGACTCGATGGATAACATTTATAGGAAATTATTTATTTTAAGATTTTATTTATTTGTTTGTTTTTAGAGAGGGGGCAGGAGGTAGGAAAAGAGGGAGAGAAACATCCATGTGTGGTTGCCTCTCGCACGCCCCCTACTGGGGACCTGGCTCACAACCCAGGCATGTGCCCTGAGTGGGAATCGAACCCCTGACCCTTTGGTTCCCAGGCTGGCACTCAATCCACTGAGCCACACCAGCCAGGGCTAACCATTTATTTTTCAATTACAGTTGATGCACAAGATTATATTAGTTTCAGGTATGCAGCACACCGATAAGACATTATGTAACTTATGAAGGGTCCCCCGGCCACAAGTTTAGTACTCATCTGTTACCATATATAGTAACTACAATATGACGATGTTCCCTGTACTGTGCGTCACATCCTCATGCTGCTTTTATTTGTGGAAATTTGTACATCTTAACCCCTTTCATCTTTTGTGCCCATCCCCCAGCCCCTGTCCCACCTAGGGACCCTCAGTTTGTTCTCCGAGTCCTTGACTTTGTTTCTGTTTCGTTATGGCCATAACTTAGTTGAATGTGTTCACTTCCATTGGCGACAGGAGCATCAATTCTTTCTTTGTTTCTAACGAATGTTCAAGTTGAAGAGAGACTGATGTGAAGCGGTAGTCTAGGGTGTGGACAAAGGGTGTGTTTATCTATTTAGCCAATGGACGTGAGGCAGCTTTCCAGTTTTCAGCTGTTGGCGGTGTGCGCCCGAGAACATTTGTGTGTGGGTCTCTGCGTGGACCATACGCTCTGTTCTCTCGGGCAAATACCTGAGAGTGGAACGGCTGGATGGTGTGATAGCTCTGTGTGACCTTGTAACTTTTTTAAATCCTTACCCAAGAATATGTTTATTGATTTTTAGATATTGATTTTTAGAGAGAGAGAGAAAGAGAGAGAGACATCCATAGGTTGCCTCCTCTATGCGCCCCGACTGGAGATCGAACCTGCAACCTTTTGGTGTAGGAGGATGACACTCCATCCGACTGAGCCACCGGGCCAGGGCTCCTCTGTTTTGGTTTGCATTCTGTGACCCTCCACATGGGCAGCAGCTGGAATCATGCAGAGCAGCTGCTGTTCACACAGATGCTGCCCAACCAGCAGGCCCTTCCCACGCCACGCTTTCCACCACACGGAGTCAGCAACAGCCGGTGGTTCTGGCACCTCCTTCCAACAAAATTAGGCACGCTTTTGCCTAACCATTCCCGCCCTCTGCACCTCTCCGAGTCCACATCCCCGTTCAGCCTTGCTGACCATCAGAGCATGGAAGTTCAAGCCCAGAAGACGAGGCAGCATCTGCCCAGGGTGCTGGTGGGAACAGAGGGGCCAAGGTCAGAGTCGAGGGCTGGTGGCAGTCTGTTTTCATGGTGTTTTGTTCCCTGCACAGCAACTCCTTGGTGACAGTCGCCTTCAGCTCTCCTGGGAGCAGTCTCTCTACACCGTGGGGTTCATGCCCTCACCCCTTTACCATCCCAGCCACAAGTGAACTGGACAAAGGGCCTTTCTGTGCAGGTCATTTATTTGTTTTGTTTTTTTAATCTAGAGTTACAGCATCTCCAGAGAACAGCCTTAGCGTAGAAAATGAAGCACACGACCATTACCTTCTAGTCCGATTTAAATCGTCTTTGGTGTGGCCCTGGCTGGCGCAGCTCAGAGGGTGGGAGTGCCATCCTGTAGACCGAAAGGTTGTGGGTTCAATTCCCAGTTGGGGCACATACCCAGGTTGCAGATAATAAATTGTCTCAGTGGCCGGCCCACTCAGGTCACAAGTCTGGGGATGTAACCTGGGCTCCTTATCAAGCTCAGGTTCAGAAGCAAGAGATCCTTGGCTTGTTCACTGATGTGGCCAGTCTTTCATTTATCTGTTAATTCCCTCACTGCTTATCACACATCACGTCTCTATTAGAGGTGTCTACAGTGTGTCTGTCTCTCAGCTTGGCATGATGAGATTTAGCTGTGCTGGAGAGATGTCTTTAAAAAGATCTGCCTTACAGCCCTGGCTGGGCAGCTCCATTGGTTAGAGCATCATCCTGGTTCACCAAGGTTGCAGGTTCGATTCCCCCATCAGGACACGTACCAGAATCAACCAATGAATGCATGTGGATGGCTGGGACAACAAATTGATGTCTTTCTCTCTCTCTCTCTCTCTCAAATCAATAAATAAAAAATTAAAAGATCTGTATTATGTTTCTACAAACCAGGGTCCATCAACCTAGAACTGCTTCTGGAATGTTCTGAGATACACAGAGAAGCTTCATCTTACAAGGTGCTTGGGCCTCTGCTACTGCAAAGAACATTATATTCAGGAAAGAGAGAAAGTGCTGATGTGATTATGCGGCTCGGCTCGGTATCCATAAGTCAAACCGGACACTGAGAACCCAGATAAGTATGGAAGTTTCTTTTACATTTTCTTCCCCAAATATGAAAGTAACAAATGGTTCCATTAGTGGCCGGCTGAGAGTGATTCAGAGCAACTCTTGCTCTGAGAAAAACAAAATATCTGGATGATGTGAAAATACATCATCTTAAAAGCATCCAGGAGCTCACAAAAGCATGAAGAATCCTCAGGCCACACCGTGACAAAAACAAGAACCTGAAAAGACAAAGTGAAGGCTCAGAGTGAGTTTGGCCCCCAAGGGTTTCCTCTCTAAGCAACAGCAGGAAAGCTGGTGATATTCGGGTGGAAGTCAAATCTCCAGGCCTCCTGAGTGGGGGCTGCAGAAAAAACACTCGCACTTGAAGCTGGAACTCTAACGGCAACCTGGCTTGGAGTCACCTTGTTGGTCTAGGGAGCCACAGGCTTTGAACTTGAATTTACATACTGCCAGCTGAGTGGTGCACCCAGCTCTGGATGCATAAATTACGGTTCTTCTAGAATCTGCAGTTCCATGCAGCTACTGAAAAGAACACTACTGCCCTGGCTGGGGTAGCTCAGTGGATTGAGCACCGGCCTGCAAACCAAGGGGTCGCCGGTTCGATTCCCAGTCAGAGCACATGCCTGGGTTGCGGGCCAGGTCCCCAGTTGGGGGCTTGTGAGAGGCGGCCGATTGGTGTTTGTCTCTCACATCAATGTTTCTCTCCGTCTCTTCCTCCTCTCTAAAAATAAATAAATAAAACCTTAAAAGAAAAAGACTACTCCCAGGGGCTGATCTACCAGATATGTTATTAAGGAAAAAGGAAAACTACAAATATCTGTAGCACTGTAGCATCACACCCTCTCTCTGGCCAGAGTAGGAATAATGTAGATGTATGTATGTGTGAGAGAGAGATTTTTAAAAGAAAAATAAATAATGGATTTCTTTCAACTTAGTGTGCTTTATAAATTTGACTGTGGAGCCATGTATTTTCTACAATTATAAGACAGTTTTAAATAAGAAAATCCATTGCTGGAAGCCAAACACAAAACAAAAGAAAGGAGCCACAAAGATGGGTCAGCAGACGATTGGAGATTTATTGGTACTGATTTTCTAAGACTGATAAGTTTGGGAGAAAAGTAAAAGCCACATAATGTTAAATTTGAATTGGAAGCATCTATGTGGATCTGTGATGTTTCCTTTAGGGACAGAAATGCATATTTCTCCTTATTTCCACTGACATGGCCCAGAAATGAGGACAAGTCAGTAGGCATGAGCACTCCCACTGCCCAGACTATGGTCTCTAACTCCCATTTCCCAGGGAAAGGAGCCAGAGTCTTAGAGAAGAGATGTGTATTGAGCAGGAAAAAGTGAGTTAGGTGAGCAGAGAGCAAGGAAGCTGTCAGTCTGCCAGGGTCTCCCCTAAAGGACTCAGAGGGACCCTGAAGAGGCTCCCACTGAGCACAGTGGGACACCTGTAGCATCAATAATGGTAACTGCCCTGACCCATGTGGCTCAGAGGGTTGGGCGCCATCCCAAAGAGCAAGAGGTCGCCGGTTCCGTTCCTGGTCAGGGCCCATGCCTGGGTTACCAGTTTGGTCCTTGGTCGGGGTGAATATGGCAGGCAACCGATCGATGTTTCTCTCCCTCTCTTTCTCCCTCCCTTCCTCTCGCTCTAAAAATAAGTAAATAAATAAAAATAAAGGTGAGAACACCACAGGTGGAAACGCACCAACTCTATTCAGGCCACAGATTCAGAATAGCAGCAGAAGCGGCCACACGCCGGCCTCACTCTGTAGACGCTGAGAGGCCAATTCATTATTTTGGGATGAAGGCAAAAGCATGAACGCTTTTAGCTTGCCTTTCCTATTCCGATTGTACACAAGGGTAACCCAGCCGTAGATGAGAACGGCGCCTTTATAGACGCTTCCATCTGGTGTGCGAAGGAGAAGAGGTATAATTAGATCTTTCCCTGCTGCGTCATCCCTAACGGGCTGCTGGTCGCAAGAGGACCCAACAGCTGTGCGTGCCGACGGGAGCCTGTGACGACCTGTTCCTGCTAAAATCGGAACCCGAACTTCTTCGGGATCACAAACCTGACTACCGAGGCACAGGGCACAGGGACAGAGCAACACAGTCAACGTGATCTACCCCTAACTGTTCCAGAAATGAAATCAGAAATTTACAAAGCGTCCAACCGAACGAGCCTTTCTGCCATCCGTGGGAATTAGCCTTCTAATCTCACACAAAACGCCACAGAGACAGTCAGAACGCACGAACTTCAGAAGCTGTTTTAAGTCCTTGACGTAAGCAATACCCAAATCTAACAAACACGGCTCCCGAAAGGGATGTGGCGGGCGAGTCTCACTCGGAAACAGAATAGTAGCCAAAAAAATGCAGAAATAGAGAAAAAGGATCCCCCGTCATGAGCGACTGGGCTGTCATGTCAGAAAGGCAAGGTCGCTTCGAGTATTTGAAAAAGCATAAATAAAATGTACCTGTCATTGTCGGTCATGAGACATGGCTGACACCAAGCGGTCGCCTGTCTGGAAAGGACACCGTGTTAAGTGCTAATAAATGCCTGTCCCTCCACCTCAGTGCCAGGCTCTTGCCCAAACCCTCACTCACCTCCTTCATAGTCTAGGTAGCCAGAAGCCACCTGGATGCTGTTACTTTCAACCCAAAGCATCCCCTCTCTGAGCGGAAGCAACTGCTAACATTTCAGAGGGTGAAGAAATTGCTCGACACCCCCACAGCTCAGCTGGGAAGCCGTTTCTGGATGCTCACGCGGGGAGGAAACCCAGCTACTGTGGGACTTCCAGAAATACACAGCCCTGGCCATGGAAAGCGTGGGGTCCTTCCAAAGGCCCCTCAGATGGGGCTTGACGGCGCCCACAGCGGCCTATTCTGAGACAGGTTTTAAATAAAGTCGTGGCGGCAGGCCTCTGGGCCTCAGAAATAGACACCCGTTCCTCCATTCAGCCGCTCACCCGTCTCTCCAGAGCTCTCAGGTCTCAGCACGATCTTTTTTTTTTTAAATGTGAGCAGCCAAGGAACTGAACTTTCCAAATCAAGATCTAGAAGGCACCCCTGTTGGGGAGGAGGGTGCGGAAGTTCTGCCAGCTAAGTCGGGCCTGCCCTGAAAGACCCCTGGACCCACTGTCCACCTGCCTGTGTGCATGCCAGGGTTTGCTGCCACCCACGAGCCCAAAGGTCTGGGCACTGTCTTGTCCCAGCAACGACTCTGGCTCCGAGTGGGACACCATCTTCACAAAGCGGCCGAGGAAAGGCTTAACAGGGAGCATGCGGAAGGGTCTTCTGGAATCCTCCTGATATAGTAGGCAGTGAGACGGGACCAGAGCAGGGACCCTCGGCCAGGGGCAGAAGGTCACCAGGGCAGAACCTTCGGGTGCCTAGCAACAGACAGTTGTAAGCCCCCAGGGGGACCTTTCCTCCCCTAGCCCGTCCCTGGTCATGTAGCTTTAGACCTACTGTTGCTAGGCGTGGGGAGACCCCGTGAGAGGGGAATAAGGGGGCTGGAGAATAGACTCCCACACAAACCCCTGCTGGACCACTCCCCTGGCATTCAGCCCTCAGGACGATGAGGTTCTGACCCGCATCCAACAATCTCAGAACAAAGCCTCGGGTCTGCTGACCACAGAGAGTTCTGGTCAACCTGCAGATGCCACCTAGGCCTCAGTGCATTCCAGCTGCAGGCCCAGAAAAGCAGCGAGGCCAGGCCAGGCTGGTGACGTCAGCACCAGCCATAATGAATGACGACCCCCCGCCCTGGCACCGACCAGTCAGTGGAGACCAGACCCTGAGGAGACACACCTGGAAAGCTGGTGAATGTTCTAAGGAGAGCCTCCCCTGAGGCCTCCAGGTAAAAACCCTGAAGCCGGAGGACCCAGTGCGGCTCTCTGCGGAGCACGCCCCGCATGTTTTGTTTGCATCCCTCTTTCCCCTACACTCCAAGGGCCCTTCTGTCCCCTCTGTAACTTGTGTTCTGAGTCCCCGCCGCCCGGCTGGCTCCCTTCTTAGATGGTTCACTTCCTCTACCTCTGAGACTTTCTCAATAGACTTTCGCTGGTATTTCAGTCTTGCCTCTGAATTCTTTCTTAGCCCAAGCTGAAGGACGAGGTCGAACATCCGGTGCTGTTCACCATCCACACTCCCATACGTCTTTTCTTTCCTCTTAGCGTCAGAACATGTGTGGGCACGTGCGAACCTTCTCAACCAGGGCGAGATCCCGCGAGGTGCTCTCCAGATGGCATAGGAAGTAATGTGGGCTGTGGCGGACGGAGTTTAGCCCGCACTTCCACAAAGTAGCAAATTCACACAAGAGAAGCTTTTAATTTTGCCAGTACAATTTTTTTAAGGAATTTAAATTTCTAGCCATGGCTGGTGTGGCTCAGTGGATTGAGCTCAGGCTGTGAACCAAAGAGTCACTGGTTCGATTCCCAGTCGGGGCACATGCCTGGGTTGCAGGCCAGGTCCCCAGTAGGGGGCGCGTGGGAAGCAACCACACATCGATGTTTCTCTCTCTCTTTTTCCCTCCCTTCCCCCCTCTCTAAAAATAAATAAAATCTTTTTAAGAAAAAATTTAATTGAAAAAAATACCATTTATTCTCACCATCATTTGATTAAAGAAAACTGTCTTGAGATCAAAAAAGTAAGAAGGGCATGATCTCAAATTGATTACATTTTGCTTTTAAAAAACTCAACTGTCCTGCTTTGTTTCGACAGAGGCCAGCGAGAACCTCACCAACGCCAGGCAACCTGCAGGGACCGGCACCTGGGCGCTACTGCTTTGGAGAACTATTTTTTTTTAAGATTTTATGTATTTATTTTTAGAGAGAGGGGAAGGGAGGCAGAAAGAGTGTGAGAGAAACATCAGTGTGTGGTTGCTTCTCGTGCACCCTCTACTGGGGACCTGGCCTGCAACCCAGGCATGTGCCCTGACTGGGAATCGAACCAGTGACCCTTTCCTTTGCAGGCCCGTGCTCAATCCACTGAGCTACGCCAGCCAGGGCAATTTTGGAGAATTTTTTAATTAAAAAAATATAAATGGCTATCTCTAAGTCAGATGACATAATAGACCATGGGCCCAGTAGGTTTCCTTGCCTGTGCCAAAGTCCATCCATCAGGAGTCTGCGGGGACCTCAATGCTACCTGCATATACTGTGTGTGTTGCATACTACGCTGTGTGCACACGCCTGAGGTGGCCTCTGTGGGTGGCAACACCATAGGCCTCTATGTCCCTGTGCCCCAGAGGCACACTCCTCTCTAGATGGTGAACACAGCCACTGGACAGAGCCCTTTCTGCAGGCTGGGTGGCCTCCTCTTGAGATGGGAGACCCCCACACTCCTGGTGTCTGTCTTGTGAGTGCAAAGCAAGACCTGCATTGACAACACACCCCTCCAGCTGGGAGGGGATCAGGATGTCTCCCCGGAAAAGGCAGCTGGCCACAGCCCGGTGGGCAAACTCTCTCTGCCATTCGAATTCTGCCTTCTACGCAGGGCTGGTTTCCCCCGCCTGCCCAGCCCCGTAGGAGACTAGGAGAAATAGGGGCACCAAACTGCTGACCACAATGGCCAGGGACAGGAACTGAGCAGAGGGATAGTGTCCAAGCCACGGCAGAGGCTGGACTCAGCAGGAAATTGAGGTCAGCCCCAGCACCCTCGTGGTTCCGGCAGCATGGGAGGCCACAGCAGGGGAAGGCGGGTGGACTTGAAGGGGCCACTGGGCTGCTAGGCTCAGGGACCCGGAAGGGGCTTTGACATCACCTCCTCACGCCCCACCCCCGTTAACGGCCCAGTGGGCTGCGTGCAGGCTCTTCTCTAAGCTGCCTCCCTTCGGCACCGACCCCACCTGCTCCTTTGTGAAGGGGCCCTTGACCTCCCTCTCTAGGGCAGAAGTGAGGTCACACAGCCTTCGCCCAGATTTCAGAACCCCCACTTGTACGAGCCGTTCTTGGCTTTGGGAAGCAATGGCCCAACCTTATTGTGACTTATCACTGGACACCTTTCTTGTCTTTGTGGTGCCTCATAGGTTTTTGTATTGCCTTTTACATGCCCATCCATCAGAATGCTATATCCCTCATGATCCTGCAATGAGATCAATACAGGAAATACCTGGTTCCGGACCACACACGCCCACAGGTTTTGCCAACGGAAACCAGACACAAGCTCCCTAAGCACCCACGTGCTGGGAGGAGAGCCTTTCACTTCCGCACCTGGGGCTGAGATGCAGTGCTCCGGCCAAGGTTAAGGTCAAACAGGATGAGGGTCACAAGGACTGACCTCATAAAGGTGGGGAGTGGGGAAGTGCTGGTCTGGGGACGCAGAACACCGGGTGACGGCCCTGTCGAAGCCTTTCAGCGGAAGGTTTTTGTGAAAATATGTAAAGAGCGACCACGTGGAACCTATTTATTCCCAGCGGCCTTGGGCAAGAGAGTCAGCCACCATCGCTTGAACTTGGTGGAGGCTCAAAGGCAAGCAGGGAAGTAGGAAGGCTTTCAAATGGCAAAGGGTCTTGGGGTGCCCTGATTGGAGGCCGAGGGGGGCGTCCTATGTGCCTGGTTAGGGGTGCATTTGGTTTTCTCTGGCCGGTTCTAAATTGGCCGCGGGGGCAAAAACTGGGGAAGCTGTTAGCTGCTAATAACTCTGGGCAATTTCGGCTGATTGTCACGGAAACGACTGGCCTCCCGGCTCGTCATGGAGCTCTGACTTCTGTCAAGTCTGGCCGCCAGCAGGCTGGCTTCCTGGGCTGGTCATTGTAGATAAGGCCGCTGGCTGGTCGGCGGCCGCGTTCTATTTCTGTCTGCGGTCTGGTCACTGTCCCTTCCTATAGTCAGCTTCTCGGTGCGGAATCACTGATGTGACAATGCTGTTCAAAGCCGTAGGGCGGGGAGGCTGTAGGAAAAGCTAGAATCCTGGGCTCCAGCCCTAATTGGCATGCGCGCACGCACACATGCATACAGACATGCGTACACACATATACATGGACACAGATATGCACACAGGCACACGTCTGTACACACAAACACACCCATCTCTGTTTCGGCCGGCTGCTTGGAGGATGTTCCCACAGACAGCCCCTCTCGCAGACATCCCACAAAATCCCAAGCGATCCTAAATGAACTCGCCCCCCACCACCACACCCCTCACTGCTCGGCTGCCTCCTCTCCCTCCACTTCCAATCCAGTACAATTCACATTTAAATCCTGCTGCCTTTCCGGGGTGCCCTGTGTCTGTCCGAATTGTCCTCCGCACGTCTCAGAAGTAAGGCAGTGGCTGCCTTCCTCTGCTGACATGGGTCTTTCACAAGAGTGTGCAGACCATAAACCCAGGATGTTGTTGGAGGATCCCATTAGCCTCGTAAAACCAAGATACAGGGCTCCGGCGTCCCTTCATATGTTTTCATTTTTATTGATTGATTTTTAGAGGGTGGGGGAGAGGGAATTCGTTGTCCAGTTATTTATGCATTCATTGGTCGATCCTCACATATGCCCTGATCTGGCGCAAACTTGGCGCAGGGGGAAGATGCTCTTAAACAGCCGAGCTAGGGGCCAGGACCAGGACTCCCTTCGTTAATGAAGGCTGTGCCTCCCCAGAGAGAGCTCAGAAAGCAAGGCCGAGTGCGTGCAACCCCCACACAGCCCTGCAAGCGGCGGGATGCCAGCCGCGTGGTCCCCTGAGCGCCTCCAGGCAGGAGCGGCCAGGCTCCGCCTCTGCAGCGTGCGCGCCGCTGCGCTGCTATTTTTAGCCCCATCCCTTCCCCCATCCCCCTCCCGCCACGGCTGGCAGCCGAGATGACGCAGAGCCCGCCTCCGAGGGCATCCCACCCGCACGCTGCGTGCCCGCAGCCGCCCTGCAGTCCTGTCCCCGCCCCCCCTCCCCCCGCCACCGCAGCCCCGCCGCAGACCATCCGTGGGCCCCGGGGAAAATGCAGTGTGCCCAGAACATCCTACTTATCGCCATTCCAGCGGAAAGTGACTTTGTAAGAATCAGAGGGAGACATGTCAGGGAAAGAAAGGGTTCCCCACCCTCGCGGTGGGAGCGGGGTCCTGTCCACCCAGCGCTGTAGGTTCGGGTCTTTCCACAAAGGCTCAGCACTGGGGACTCCCCAGCCAAGGGCCCCCATTTTTTTCCATGACTCTACCAACTTCCTTCCTGCAAGTGGGGTCACTTCGACCCACCGGGAGGCGTCCTTCAGACCCTTGATGCGGTGGGAGCAGAGCCCTGGCCTCCCGGGGTCGCCCCTCCTCTCTGGAGCACCCTCTCATCGCTCAGAACAGAGGACCCAGCTCTGCCCCAGCACAGCCCTGGCGGCTCCCCCTACACCCCCTTTTGGGATGTGGTATTCACAGGCATCCAAAAATCTAAAATGTTAAAACTGTCCCCGTTTCTTTCTTTTTTTTTTTTCCAGAATCTACCGTTCAAAATGCCTTTCATTCATGCTTTGTTGCATCAACCGTATCTCATTCAGGATCTGGGCAGACCACAGGGAGTGGAGGTGGAATCACGTGCTTGGGCAGCCGCGTGCTCTGCGGGCCGCAATCTGCAAAGCAGGGCCTGAGGCGCTTCTGCTTCAATGGATCCGGAAGGTGATGGAACTGGGAGCTGAGAGTCTGAATTTCTTTCTTTCTCTCTTTTTTTAATCCTCCCTTGAGGATATGTTGATTGTTTTCAGAGAGAGGAGGAGGGAGTAGAGAGAGAGAGAAAAACATCAATGTGAGAAATATCCATCTATTGCCTTTTGTAGTTCCCCTGACTGAGAATCGAACCTGCAATTTAGGTATGTGCTCCTACCGGGAATTGAACTCTAAACCTTTTGGTGTACAGGATGGCGCTCCAACCAGCAGAGTCATGGCTTTTTATTTTTTAATCAATCTATTTACCTTTTTTAAATATGTGGGACTAGATCTTTACTTTGCTTACAGTTTTGCAATTATAACCTCAGTAAACATAGAAGCATACAAGTTAGGAATGAGCTGCAGCAATTGCTGGCCCAGGGGTTCAGTTGGCTGTAGCACCCACTTAAAGGTTGTGGGTTCAATCCCTGATCAGGGTGTGTATAGCAGGCAACTGATCGATGTTCCTTTTCTCTCTCCCCCTCTTCCTCTATCTAAAATCAATAAACATATATTTTTAAAAGATTTTATTTATTTCTTTTCAGAGAGAGGGGAAGGGAGGGAGAGAGAGAGGGAGAGAAACATCCATGTGTGTTTGCCTCTCATTCACCCGCTACTGGGGGGACCTGGCCTGCAACCCAGGCATGTGCCCTGACTGGGAATCGAACCGGAGACCCTTTGTTTCTCAGGCCGACACTCAGTCCACTGAGCCACACAAGCCAGGGCAGTGTTGTTGTTTTTTTAAAGAATGATTTAAAATCAAAAAGCAAATTGGAAAAACGAGCGTGTTGTCTTTGATGCTAATAATACAATACAGGGTCCAGCACAAATAACACCACTTTTTTATTATAAAATCTTTTATTACAAAATCATAAGTATGTGATTCTGTAACATAATATCACACTCGAGCACACCCTGTGACATTTTAGGTGAAATGTTGAAATTAAGACTATACATTATTACACCCATATTATTACCCTGCCAACCACACTCAAGCAGGAGTTACTTCTGCTCAACCCTGTATGTGCCTATTAACTCTCTCTATATATATAGCCTTACTTATTGGCATTTATCCCAGAAGGTCAATAAAGCCCATGGGGACGTGGCTTCTCCTTGGCCGTCTCTGACACCCCTGGTAAGGAGAAGGGGTGCAACACAAATGGGAAAGTCTACATTCCTTCCCCCCTGCTTTATTCCCCTCCACCCTGCACACCCCTCCCACCCACATTCCCCCTCTTTAGTTCATGTCCATGGGTCATATATATAAGTTCTTTGGATTCTACATTTCCTATACTATTCTTAACCTCCCCCTGTCTATCTTCTACCTACCATTTATGCTTCTATTCCCTGTACCTTTTCCTCCTCTCTCCCCACCCACTCCCCTGATGATAACCCTCCCTGTGATCTCCATTTCTGTGATTCTGTTCCTGTTCTAGTTGTTTGCTTAGTTTGTTTTTGTTTCTGTTTTAGGTTCAGTTGTTAATAACTGTGAGTTTGTTGTCATTTTACTGTTCCTATTTTTTACCTTCTTTTTCTTAGATAAGTCCCTTTAACATTTCATATAATAAGGGCTGGGTGATGATGGACTCCTTGAACTTGACCTTATCTGGGAAGCACTTTATCTGCCCTTCCATTCTAAATGATAGCTTTGCTGGATAGAGTCATCTTGGATGTAGGTCCTTGCCTTTCATGACTTGGAATACTTCTTTCCAGCCCCTTCTGGCCTGCAAGGTTTCTTATGAGAAATCTGCTGACTGTTTGATGGGCACTCCTTTGTAGGTTACTGTCTCCTTTTCTCTTGCTGCTTTTAAGATTCTCTTATTTTTAATCTTGGGTAATGTAATTATGATGTGCCTTGGTGTGTTCCTCCTTGGGTCCAACTTCTTTGAGACCCTTTGAGCTTCCTGGACCTCCTAGAAGTCTATTTCCTTTGCCAGATTGGGGAAGTTTTCTTTCATTATTTGTTCAAATAAGTTTTCAATTTCTTGGTCTTCCTCTTCTCCTGGCACCCCTATGATACGGAAGTCAGAACGTTTAAAGATGTCCTGGAGGTTCCTAAGCCTCTCCTCATTTTTTTTGAATTCTTGTTTCCTCATTATGTTCTGCTTGAATGTTTCTTTCTTCCTTCTGGTCCACACAATTGATTCGAGTCCCACTTTCCTTCCCGTCACTGTTGGTTCCCTGTACATTTTCCCTTGTTTCACTTAGCATAGCCTTCATTTGTTCATCTAATTTGCAACCAAATTCAACCAAGTCTGTGAGCATCCTGATTACTAGTGTTTTGAACTGTGCATCTCATAGGTTGTCTATCTCTTCGTCACTTAGTTGTATTTTTCCTGGGGCTTTGATCTGTCCTTTCATTTGGACCATTTTTTTTTTATCTCAGTACACCTGTTACATAGTAAGGGGCGGAGCCTTAGGTGTTCATCAGGGCAGGGCAGCCACGACGCTGCGTCGTGACGCTGTACGTGGGGGCGGGTCCAAGAAGGAGCAGTGCCGCTTGCTCCGCTCTCCTCCGGCTTTCGGTCACTTCCCCCACTATCCACAGTCAAGCTGGGCCCTTCCGGTGCTGACTCCCGGGTGGGTGGGCTTGTGCGCGTTCTAGGACCCTGTGGGTCTCTCCAACGAGCTCTCCTGTGAGTCTGGGAGTCTCTCCCGCTGCTGCCTCAACCCCCGCAGGGGTTTCAGTCAGAGGTTTGAGGCTTTATTTCCCAGTGCTGGGACCCTGGGTTGTGGGTCTGTCTCGTCCCCACTTGTTCCTCCCGGTTTTTCCGCGCACAAATGTGGGACCGCCCGGTCCGCCAGCCGCCACCTTGCTGCGAGTCCTCTCCGCCCAGCTGCCCGTCTCTACCCTTCCTCCCGGTCTGGGTGAGTGTTTCTGCTTTAATTCCTTGGTTGTGGAACTTCCATACAGTTCAATTTTCTGTCAGTTCTGGTTGTTTTTTGTTTTTCAATTTGTTGTTGTCCTTCTTTTGGTGGTGCGAGGAGGCACAGTGTGTCTGCCTACGCCTCCATCTTGGCCGGAAGTCCTACACTCCTTATTCTATATTTCCTGGGGAGGGTACGGATAGAACCTCATTTTGTTTTTCTATAACGTGTGGCTGCAATAGAGTGTTTACTGTCTAAAGTTTTTGATCTGGCTCAGTTGCCTCTTTCCTAATCCTTTACCTAGAAATACAGCTTTTGGGGCAGGGAGTTATTTGTCCCCTGAGTTTTCTGGGTTCCCAGTTTCTCCAGTTTCTAGTCTGGGATCTATGAGCCAGAAATAAAACCCAGGGATTGCAGCCCCAGGCCATGATTCCAAAGTTTTAATTTGTACTTAACCAGAAAAAAAAAAAAATACAGACGTGTACATCTATTCCATCACTTATTGAGATTGATCAATGAAAGATGACTAAGTAATTCAATAGGGAAAAGATAGTCTTTCAACAAATGGTGCCCCAAAAATGGGAACATCTGAAAACAAAACAAAACAAAACAAAAAAAACCGTGGCCCTTACTACATCATATACAAGAATTAACTCAAAATGACTCTTAGACCTAAATGTAAGAGTTCAAACTATGAAGCTTTTCGAAGGAAACATTTTTTAAAAGATCTTAGTGGATTTGGCAAATATTTATCAGCGGTAACCCCAAAGTCCAACGATAAAAGAAAAAAACCACTAAATTGGATTTATTCAAAAGAAAAATATTTTTGCCCTTCAAAGACACGGTTACAAAAATGTCATCCAAGTCTGTGCAAAAGCTGTATCTAATTTAAAAAAAAAAAAAGGTTTTATTTAGAATATATTAAGAACTCTTATAACTTAAGAAAAAACAAACGACCCAATTAAAAATGAGCAAAATATTGGAGCAAAGGCTTCACCAAAGAAAGTGTGCAAATGGCCAGCGAGCACATGAGAAGACACTCCACCTCAGAAGCCAGCAGGGAATACCGCTCGAGGCCACATACTCAGCAGAAGAACAAAAATGAGTAAGTCTGGCCTGGCTGGTGTGGCTCAGTGGATTGAGCGTGGGCCTGCGAACCAAAGGGTCGCCGGTTCGATTCCCAGTCAGGGCACGTGCCTGGGTTGTGGGCCAGGTCCCCAGTAGGGGGCGCGCGAGAGGCAACCACACATGGATGTTTCTTTCCCTCTCTTTCTCCCTCCCTTCCCCTCTGTCTAAAAATACATAAATAAAATCTTAAAAAAAAAAAAAAATGAGTAAGTCTGACCATAGCGAGTGTGGGCAAGAGCGGGAGACAACCACAACCACAACTACATCGCTGGTCGAATGAAAAACGGCCGCTTTGGACAACATTTTGGCTGTTTTTTTTTTAACAACATAAATATTCACCGAGCACGTGACCCAGCAGTTCAGCTCCTCGGCGTCTTGCCGAGAGAAGCCGAAGCATATGTTCGCACAAAGACTCTGCACACAAACATTGGGAGCGGCCTATTAGCATCAGCCTCCAACTGGAAACGGTCCAAATGTCCGTGAAGACACGAATAAATAAATTGTGGTGCCTGCAGACAACAAAATATCACTCAACAATAGAAATGGATGCATGTCGCCCTGGCTGGTGTGGCTTGGTTGGTGGGAGGGTGTCCCGCACGCCCAAAAGGTTGTGGGTTCGATCCCCGTTGAGGGGGAGTACGGGAGGTGGCCAAGTGATGTTTCTCTCTCTCTTTCTCTCTCTTTCAAAACAATGGAAAAACATCCTTGCGTGAGGAAAAAAAATGAATGCATGTGGTAACATGGATAAATCTCAAACTACGCTGATTTTGAAAGCCACCCCTCTGCCCCAATACATTTAGTATGACCTATGTAGAACCCTAGAAAATACAAGTCAATCTATCGTCACAAAAAGAAGAAATTGCCTCAGGAAGTGGGGCAAAGGGTTGTCAGAAGAGGCAAGAAGGGGAACACCATGAAACGCAGAGAAATTGTTGTGGGTGATGGATATGCTCATTGTCTTGATTGGGGTTACTGTCTTTTTTCTTTTTTTTAAACGATAGAAGACTATGTTAATTATTTCTTTTTCAGAATCTTTTTTTTTTAAAGTATTTTATTTATTCTTAGAGGGGAAGGAGAAAGAGAGAAACATTAATGGGTGGTTGCCTCTCATGTACCCCTCACTGGAGACTTGGCCTATAACCCAGGTATGTGCCCTGACTGGGAATCGAACCGCCGACCCTTTGGTTCGCAGGCCCACACTCAATCCACTGAGCCACACCAGCCAGGGCTGGGGTTACTCTCTTATCAGCCGTGTCAAATGGTGCGGTTCCAGTTGGTGCAGCTGGGTATCAGCAACGATACCTCAGTAACGCCGACTACGAAATAGTTAGCTCATGGGCTTGGGTCGAGGACTGAGCGAGAGAACATGCAAAGAAACCGTCATAGTGAGATGCTCGGCAGCTGTTTCGGTGTGTAGTTTCGCCTTCTTCTGTCTCTCATTCTCCTCGGCCCCTCTCTCAGAAACTATGTGAGTGAATGACAAGAAAAGTGTGTTTTCCTTCCGAGCCGCAGAGTAAGCCGCCGATGGCCACCGGGGACACAGCCTTGCATGCAAGTGTTTTCATTCCAGCACATTCCAGTCTCCCTGTGAGTTCCTTTCTGCCGACTTAGCTTCTTTAGGTCCTCATCTTCTTTTCTCTTTCTGTGTCTGCATCTGCTCGATCGGGATCTGCCTCGAAATCCTTTTAAATTCCCTGTTCCCGATCTATCTGCCATGTGCCCGCCACAGAGGACTTCAATCTCATTGAATTTTAAAACACCGTGCTAGCATGCCTTCACTACCTTAGTGTTTTTGTTTTTTTTTTTTTACCATAACTGTACATTATTCTCTCTCTCCAACCCTGTCCCTTCCCAGGGGACCCTCCCTTTCCTAGCAAAGCATTCGCTGGAGGAGCCTGCCTCTCTGACAATGGTGGGACAGACACATGGGAGGGAGGACGGACTCCCGGCCCATGCGGAGTGAGTTCTGGAACATCAGATGTGTGGCACACAGGTGGGGGTGCAATCATTATTAGAAAGTGATGCTATGTGATTAACTGATGCATCAGATGGAGTCAGCCAGCCACGTTAAGTAATGAATGACCTGCTTGAGATGAGGCAGGCCTGTGATCTGCTCTTGGGAGTATGCGCCTGAGAATCTTCTGTTTGCCTGGGCTTCCCCTACTGAGGTATGAGCTCCTTTTTTTCTTAAAATTTTGTATTTGTTGATTTGAAAGAAAGAGTCAGAGAGAGAGAGAGAGAGAGAGAGAGAGACATTGATTTGTTGTTCCACTTACTGATGCATTCACTGGTTGATGCTTGTATGTGCCCTGACCGGGGATCGAACCTACGACCTTGGCGTATCGGGACAACACCAGCCAGAGCACCTCTACAATCTTAACATGCTCACGTCATCAAGAAGGATGCACATTAAATAGTAGCCTTAACCCTCGTTTGCACCATCAGAAACCTGAGGTGATAGTTGAAGGGGACTGATAGTGCCACCGTTTTCCAGCCAAATCAGTAATTTTATGGACTTCCAAAGCGAAATGTGGAAACAGGTAGAGCCGCTGTGTTGATTTTGCTGGAAATTGCGGTGATTTGGCAGTGCACTGCGGCACACACTCCCTGGTGAAGACGGGAGGCTCCTGGCTGGTCACCGTATTTACGGTGGAAATAATTTAACACACGAGTTAAATTGTTTAAAAACTGTCGTCTCTGGAAGTATAGCAGGGCCAGACTCACTTCAGACCTTATTCTAAAATTTTAAAAGACGGATGTAGGTTTTGCCATATGTTTGGTGACGTATGGAAAGCCTTAGCTCATTCGAAAAAGTCATTTAAAGAATTTCATGTAAATTTCTGAAGGCAGATCTGGTGTACCCTAATTTCATTGTGAGCTTTGGGGCTTGGCCCGGTTTTTTGTCGCTTGTGGTATTGATCGACGTGCTGAGCACTGGGTGAAATCTTTTAACAGCTGTGTCTGTGTCACTGTGATATCCCACACCTGTCACTCTTCTTTACAGAAGAAGCAGGCCCTGGCTGGTGTGGCTCAGTGGATTGAGCACCGGCCAGCAAACCAAAGGTGGTGGGTTCAATTCCCAGTCAGGGCACATGCCTGGGTTGTGGCCCAGGTTCCCCAGTAGGGGGCGTGCGAGAGGCAACTGATCGATGTATCTCTTGCGCTTTGATGTTTCTCTCTGTTTCTCCCCCCCTTCCCCTCTCTCTAAAAAGAAAATAAATGGTGGTGTTGTTTTTTTTTTTTTTTTTATCTAAAAAGCAGGAGGATTATTGGGCATCTCTGGGAGAAAGGCCAGAACAACAAACTGTTTCTTTCAGGCGAAAGTAGCAACTTCATGTCCGCACTGAGTGCCTGATGCAGTAGCTGGAGGAGGGGGCGCTCCCTCAAGGATAGATGAGCAAAGGCACCTTCGGGGCTTCGGTTTGGTGTCGCGATCTTTCCGGGGCCTGTGTCCATGGTGCTGATCTGGGCTTTGTGAGCTTCGGTCCTGGTCCCCAGGCACAAAGGAGAGGCTGATTTCATTGGCTGTAGAAGGCTCGGCCTATCCTGAGATTCTGCATTCCCGTTGCAGTTCGGGGAGTGAGTGATACCAAGAGTTGCAAGACACAAGCACAAGGAAAGACCAAAGAGAAAATTAAAAGAATAGACAGAGAGAAAGACAAGGGAAGAGAAGGGGGCTGACTGGGAGAGACCCACGGCAAGAGGAGAGAAAAGGGGAAAACAGGAAAGACACTAGCTTGGCAGGCAGGAAGGTAAACCTGGACAGGAGGTGGGGAAACAAAAAATCAGGGAGAGGCTTGGGGACACACGGGTGGATGACTGGGGTGAGCGGAACGCCCCTCGTCAGCTCGACCTCAGAGCCTAGCGATAGAGTGGGTAAACGTGCCCTCTTTGCCTGAGATGCCACCCACAGCCTGACCCAGATGAAAGAGAGAGGAGGGAGGACACGCTCACCACCCCCCACCCCGGAGGTGCACTTGACCAAGCCTTGGCTCTCGGCCCAGATCTTGGAACTAGGCCATCTGTGACAGAGGGATGCAGCCCGCAGCTGCAGAGCAGGTCTGAGCATCTAGCTCCACGAGGGGGGCACAGGCAGAGGTAACAGGAATCTGTGGTAGACAGAGGGATAGATCGACAGAGAGATGGCAGATAGACAGATGAATGGATACTTAGACAGATACATAGTGGATAGAGAGATACATAAATGATAGCCAGATGATAGGTAAATCGGGAGATACGTGATAGATAATGATAATGATAGATAGATGGATAGATAGATAGATAGATAGATAGATAGATAGATATCCCTTCGAGGAGTTCAGAGCACTGCCCCTCAGGATAAACTCAGAGAGCAGCAACCTTGTTCCTCTCTCACCTCGGGTATTAGCGGAAGGAACGCCCTGCCTGAATTCTGTGTAATTAATTAGTGGTGAAAGCAGGAAAGGAAGTCAGGGGTCCTCAGTTCTTAGCCTTTATTTATTTATTTATTTATTTGTGGCTTTTTCTTTCTACCCTCCCTCCCTCCCTTCTTTCCTCTGTTCCTTCCAACTTAATCAACTCTCCCTCTCCATCACAGACACACGTGTGGATTAAAACCACTACTATCAATCACCCACCATGGAAGAACTCAGTGGACTTGGAGATATTACCCTGACTTTTTAGCCCCACGAGGCAAAGACTAGAGTGTCTGCCCTTGGGGAGCTAGACAGAGGGGAAGGGAGGGAGAAAGAGAGGGAAACATCAGTGTGTGGTTGCCTCTCATGCGCCCTCTACTGGGGACCTGGCCCACAACCCAGGCATGTGCCCTGACTGGGAATCGAACCCGCGATCCTTTGGTTCACATGCCGGTGCTCAATTCACTGAGCCACACCAACCAAGGCGATTTATTAATTTTTAGAGACAGAGAGAGACCAATTTGTTGTTCCACTCACTGATGCATTCATTGGTTGCTTCCGGTATGTGCCCTGACCAGGGACCAAACCAACAACCTTGGCGTACGGGACAATGCTCTAACCCACTGAACTATCAGGCCAGGGTTGCTCTCTATAATTTGGTGCTCAATAAAGAATTGGGGACTGTACCATCTGGGACCTACATAAAGAAGAATGTGATAGCAATGAGACTGGCAAAGCTCCTCTAAGCACTTAAGTCCGAAAGAAAAAGACGTCCTGTTTTATACCCGCTGCATACTCAGACTCCGCAGTAGCTTGCCAAAGGGACAAGAGGACATTGTAGATTCAAGTTAGCAGAGACACTTGTAAATATGTTCCCACCATTTTCTGCGGGGAGAGGAAGAGCAGAGAAGTTTCCACAGCCCTGTCCAGAGCAGCTTCCTGCTCACCCTCTCTATCCAGTGGCCTGTGTTGGTTTCTGTTGACTCACGTTGTGGCTAATGGCTTGATTATCTTTGGGAAATTAGGGGCAGAGTGCGGAGGATGGGGAACGAATCGGCCAATATGCCAGCAAAATGCCTACTGCCAGCTCCTTCCTGAGAGCAGGGAGCAGGAGCATGAATCCAAAAGGAAGTTCAGGCTCCCAGTGGTGTGCTTCAGTGGGTTAAGTGCCAGCTTGTGAACCAAAGGGTTGCTGGTTCGATTCCCAGTCAGGGCACATGCCTGGATTGTGGGCCAGGTCCCCAGTAGGGGGCGCATGAGAGGCAACCACACATGGATGTTTCTCTCCCTCTCTTTCTCCTTCCCTTCCCTTTTCTCTAAAAATAAATAAATAAAATCTTTTAAAACATTGTAACAAAAAAAATTTAAAGAAGAAAGAAAGGAAGAAGTTCAGGAATCTCCAGGTTCTCTTAAAAATAAAGACAAATGGAAAACACCGGTAGCTTCAGGGACAGCAGCAGCTACTTCACATGTGGGGGATTTCTTTAGAGGCAGACTCAATGGACATCAGATCACCTCAAGAATTTTATTTTTTTGGTTTTCTTCTTGTGCGATGAGCTTTTTAAATAACATTGGTTGATACCTTACCCTAAATTTTAGGTGTGTGAATTTGTAATCCGGCATCTGTGTGCCCGACACCCAAAGTCTAGTCTGTTTCCATCATCATGTGTGTGACCCTCGTTACGCTCTTTGTCCCCCCCACCCAGGCCCCTCCCCCTCTGGTAAACACCAGGCTGTTGTCTGTGCCCAGGAGTCTGTTTTCTTGTTTGTTTGTATACTTGTTGTTTTTCCCTTTTATATCCCACATAGGAGTAGAATCATATGGTTCTTGTTTGTTCCCATCTGACTTATTTCATGTGTTAGGGTTAAGGTCCATCTGTGGGTAGCTAATGGCGGCATTTCGCCTTTTTCATGGCTGAGTAGTATTCCACTGTACATATGTACCACCCATTCTTTATCCAGTCATCCACTGAAGGACACTTGGGTTGTTTCCATGTCTTGGTTTAAAATGATCCTTGTGAAGCCCTGGTTCATGGCCGGGTGGCTCAGGTGGTTGGAGTATCATTCTGTGCAACAAAAGGTTACAGGTTTGATCCCTGGTCAGGGCACGTGCAGGAGGCAACTGATCGATGTTTCTCTTTCTCTCCTTTCCTCACTTTCTAAAATCAATAACAAATATATACTTAGATGAGGATTTTTTTCAAAAATTAACAATAAATAAATAAATGAAATGGTCTTGTGAAAAATGCAGACTTGGTCAGTGTGGGTGGGCCAGGTCGTGCACCCCTCACCAGCCCCCAGGCATGCTGAGGAGGCATTGTGAAGGCACATAGTAGGAGCTCCAGAAATGGCCATGACACTAAACTGAACAAAAATACTAAAAGGGACCCTGGCTGGTGTGGCTCAGTGGATTGAGCACCAGATTGCAAACCAAAGGGTTGCTGGTTTGATTCCCAGTCAGGGCACATGCCTGGGTTGTGCGCCAGATCCCCAGTAGGGGGCGCCAGAGAGGCAACCACACATGGATGTTTCTCTCCCTCTCTTTCTCCTTCCCTTCCCCTCTCTCTAAAAATAAATAAAAATATTTTTTAAAATACTAAAAGGGGACGTGGCACTTCTTATGAAAAAAAATTAAGATGTTTTTTAAATGTGCGTCGTACAGTAAGAGAAGATGACATTCACCCAGGAGCGGGGAGACCGGGTCACACGATAGCTCTACTTTTAATTTTTCAGGAGCCTCCATACTGGTTTCCACAGGATCTGAAGGAGATACGGGCACCCCCATGTTCACGGCGGCATTATTCACAACAGCCCAGGCACGGAACCCACCTAAATGCCCATCAGTAGATGGATGGATAACAGAAGTGCAGTCCATGCATGCAATGGCATATCCAGCCTCAGAAAAGACGGAAGTTTGCCATATGTGACCGCATGCAGGGACCTCGAGGACTCTAAGCTTGGTAACAGAAGCCAGTTATAGAAAGACAAATGCTGTATCATTCCATTTATCTGAGGGATCTAACATAGTCAAATTCATAGAATCAAAGAGAGGCAGGTGGTGGTCAGGGCTTGCAAGGAGGGGAAATGGCGAGTTACTAGCTGACAGGCATAAAGCTTCAGTGCAGTGAAGTGAGTAAGTTCTAGAGAGCGGCTGGACAGGGTGCCTTGGATCAACACGAACACAGCAATTTTCAACCCTATTCGTCTTGGGGCACACATAAACTAATTTCCTAAATTCTACAGCACATCATAAAAAAGTATTTTTTGCCGATTTGGCAAAAAAAAAAAAGGTATAATTCTGATTCATTCACACCAGACGGCTATTGTGGTGTTGGCTGTTGTCATTTATTTATTTGACAGTGGAAGGGAAAAGAGGTCAGTGCCCCTGACTAAAGTAGTCAGGCGTTCCATGTTTTAAAAATTCTTGTGGCACATGCTTAAAAATTGCTGCACTAATGTACGGTACAGTTAAAGATGTGTCTAATCCTGACTGGTGAGGCACAGTGACTTGGGCATGGTCCCACAAACTGAAAGGTCACCAGTTCAATTCCTAGTCAGGGCACATGCCTGGCTCGCGGGCCAGGCCGCCAGTAGGGGGCACGCAAGAGCAACCAATCGATGTTTCTCTCCCTCTCTTTCTCCCCCTCCTTCTCCTCGCTCTAAAAATAAATTAATAAAATCTGCTTTAAAAAAGGGGATGTGTCCCAAGGGAAGATCACATGTTAAGTGTTCCTATCCCGATAAAATAAAATGTGAGGGAAGGAGTGAGGGAGGCAGCGAGGAAAGAAAAAGGGGGACTGCAAGGAAGACACGTAAGGTTCATGAAGGGGGAAGAAGCGTGTGGATCTCTGTGAGGGCAGAGTCAGCGGCAGGAGCGTGGGCAAGGCCAACACGTAAACACCCACCCAGCCAAAGCGGGGGCCCTCAGGAACTTGGACTGAGCCCTCGGCTCCTATAGAGCCTTGTCAAGGGTGCCCCTTTAAAGCCAGCTCTGGGTTCTCCCCAGGAACCGAGCCTATTTCTGCCGAAGGACTGCAGGTTTCCTTTTATTGCTTGTTTTGCCCTCACTAGAGGATATGTTTTATTGATTTTAGAGAGAGGAAGGGGGAGAGAGAGAGTGAGAGAGAGAGACATTAATAAGTTGTCTCCCATAAGCATTCAGTTAGGGATCAAACCCGCAACCCAGGCATGTGCCCTGACCGGAGATCGAACCTGCAACCGTTTGTTGTTCAGGACGATGCTCCAACCCACTGAGCCACCCAGCCAGGACAGGACTGCGGGTTTCTTCTCTCCTCACTCCAGCCTGGCAAGGATGCTCTTTTGCAGGTGGAGGGGGCCTGTGTCTAACGTCTCCTTGACCCGTTTCTCAAAGGAAGGGAAGGAATAGATAGAATGAAATGGGCCCAGGGAGCGAGCAAGAGGCAAGAGGTGGATACTTTGACGGAAGAGACTTCAAATAGCTTCCTCAGGTAGGAGCGGGTTGTACCATACCTCGGCTACAGAGTTCATGTGTTTTGAGAAGCCAGTTTGAAATTCGATAACCACCTGAAAAGGTGAGCAGAAGTTTGGCGGCACCAAGCCCTCTGTGGTCCTTGGCTTTTCGCCCTCCCTTGGCTTGGTGAGAACACATTGAGTCCTGAAATGTCAGGGCTGGTCGGACGCCCCAGGCAGCACGTGGGGCACAGTTGGGCACAAAACAGACAGTAGCTTTGTACTGTGTGTGGCTCGTTTCCTCTGAAAAACGGAAACCATGTACCACACTCTGGGGTCCCACCTGCTCAATTATTCCATCAGTCCAGGCTGACCATGAACCCAGCAGTGTACCAGCCCCTGAAGAGTTCACAGAGATGCACAGAGATGGTTAAGAGCAACATCCTAGGCCCTGGCTGAGTGGCTCAGTGGGTTGGAGCGTTGTCCTGTATACCAAAAGGCTGTGGGTTCGATTCCTGGTCAGGGCATATGCCTGGGTTGTGGGTTCGATCCCCATTCGGGGTGCCTATGGGAGACAACTGATTGATGTCTCTCTCTCTCTCTCTCTCTCCCCCCCCTTCCTCTCTAAAATCAATCAACATATCCTCGATGAGGATTTAAAAAAAAGAGAGAGAGAGAACAATGTACTAGTTTGGAAATAAGAACAAGGGCTCATAGGAAGGAGGCAATAAGAAAACTGTAAACAGGCAGAAATAGTGTCCCTTGGGGGTGAACAATAGCATGGCGTGCCGGGCCAGTTTATGGGGAAGCAGGTGAGACACTGGATTGGGAGCTGGAATGTTCTGTGTGGGACAAAAGCCTGAGAAGGTTATTCTTACCTTCTCCTCTGCCTGGACCCTAAACTGGAAAAATCACAAAGAAAAGCAGAGGCAGTTTATTTAGAGAGAAATTTAAACAATAAATCTTTGCGAGGTTTTTGTAAGAGCTGAGATCTTGCCAGCTGGGTATTTTCCGGTGCGGTGTCCCACGTCTCTGCTTGTACAAAGTTTAAGAACCTGAAGGTAGAAGAGAAGCCATTATTGTTGTTGTTGTTGTTGTTATTATTATTATTGATTTGAGAGAGAGAGAGACATCAATTTGTTGTTCCACTTATTGATGCACTCATTGGTTGATTCTTGTGTGTGCCCTGACTGGGGATTGAACCCTCAACCTTGGTGTATCTGGATGATGCTCTAGTAAACAACTGAGCTACCCAGCCAGAGCAAGAGACGTTGTTGTTTTTTTTTAATTTATTTTTTATAAGTCATAGTTTTAGTAGCATCTTCCAGTCTTTTCTATGTGGTACCCTGATCACCATTAAATACTGAAATGGAATGGAATGAAAGATGAATTTCTGCTCCAAACTCACTTCCCACCAACTTTGAATTCTCATGAGAAAAATCCCCCCTCTTTATTCATTCTATCTCAAAGACTTTAATCTATACTTCTAAAGTAAGATCACGACTAAAAACAAACCAGGAACAGAGAGTTTTTAAAGCTATTACTGGCCCAAGTACATGGAATTTAATCCTCAGTGATCTGAAAAGTTGCTAGAATCACAGATACTGTCCTCAGCGTTATCCTGGGCAATGAAGCAGACACCACAGAGCTCCCTAACGTTCTTTATAGCTAGTTTCTGGAACTCCTTGATTTCCCTGCAAACGAGAACACAGAGGAAGGGCACCAGCTGTGTAGTTCAGTTGGCTAGAGCGTGGTCCCAATATGCCAAGTTGGCGGGTTCGATCCCCGGTCAGGACACGTACAAGACTCAAGCACAGAGTGCATCAATAAGTGGAACAACAAATTGAGGAAGAAGAGGAAGAAGGAATAGGCCAAAGACAGGAAAATTTGGTGCGAAGTACAGATATATAACGTGATCAGCTGACGGGAAGAGACTTCCATGACTGTGAAATATTTTCCAAAGTTGGCAACTCACTTTTACTCGGTGCTCACTGTGTTCCAGGACGTGCGCCAAGCCTTTCAACGAAAAACTTTAACTGTCCTCTCCCCCGCCCCCAAAGAAAGCGAACAATCTCACGAAAACATTTTGAATTTTATACTAGCTGGCAGCTAAGTGCCCGCATGTCTCTTGGGCTATCTGCATGATTTACAAGCAGAGGACCGGCTGCCTTTGTTGGGAATCTGTCCTGTGAAGGGTGTTGATGTCGTAAACAGCGTTGGAAGGCAGAGAGAGGCCAAAATGGGGCTTATTGCCCAGTATCGAAGACATATCTCCCTCCAGGTACGGACAGGTTTCTATCCAAAGAGAATTGGAGGGCGGGAAATGGAGAACCTCAGACATGAGCCTTCGGAAGAATGGAATTTAAACAACTGGAGGCAGATTTCCTGTAAATGCCCAATTTACAGGAGACCGAGACGGATCTCCTGACCAATGAACATCTGCCAAGAATCTCTCCCCATCCTCAAGCCAATGAACGTGCTTCTTGGACTCTGCCTGGACGGCCCCCTCCTTTCACTCACCTGCTTCTGTTGTTCCTTGTACTTGATTTGCATGGATTTTGCTTTTTAAAAAGTTTCTTAGCACTGTAAATTTCCCCCTCAGTGCTGCTCTCCATAGGTGGGTCCTACAGGTTTTTAAACGTTGTATTTTTCTTTCCAATTCAATGCATTTTTTTATTTCTTTTCTCTTCATTTAACAAGTGTTTATTGAGGGTCCTTTATTTACATTTAAAATTATTTTGTATTAGTTTCAAGTAGTTTCAAGCATAGTGATCAGACCAATTATATACTTTACAAAGTGTTTCCCCAGATATTTATTTTAAAAAATGTATTTATTTTTGGAGGAGAAGGAAGGGAGAAAGAGAAACATCAATGTGTGGTTGCCTCTCATGCGCCCCCTACTGGGGACCTGGCCTGCAACCCAGGCATGTGCCCTGACTGGGAATCAAACCAGTGACCCTTTGGTTTTGAGGCCGGCGCTCAATCCACTGAGCCACACCAGCCAGGGCTCTCTGGATATTTCTAATACCCATCTGGCCCCATATACAGTTATTACAATATTACTGACCATATTCCCTATGCTGTACTTTACATCCTCATGACTATTTTGTAACTACTAATTCATTTTTTTGTTAACTTTCTAATGCTTTTTTAAAATTTCCCATAAGACTTCCTTTTTGACCCAGGGACTATGGAGGATTATGTTTAGAGGTTTTTCTGGTATTCTACTGTATCTATTTTTCCTGCCCTATGTTGAGTGTGATTACTTGTGACTGCAAAATGCTCTCTGTGTGCCTTCTTTTAAATTGGGTAAGATTTATCTTATTTCACAGGTTATTGTCTCTCTTGGTATGTTTTCCATAGTCACTTGAAAAGTATATAAATTCTGCTCTTTTGAGGTGCAGTGTTCTATCCTGTTTGTTGACGGTTTTCTTGGGTTCTGTTCTATCTTGCTGTTCTTCTGTGTGAGTTATTCTACCAGTTGCTGAGAGAGGAGTGTTAAATCCCTCTAAATATAAGCGTGGATTTTTCTATTTCTTATTTTACTTTTTTCCTTTACGTATTTGACAGCTCTATTGTTTGGCGTTAGGGTCACTATGTCTTCATGATGGATTGAACCATTTATGACTGTCATGTTCTTCTCTGTCCTTGGTCATTTTCTTTGTCCTGATGTCTACTTTATCCAGTATTAATGTAGCCCTTCTTGCTTTTCTTTGACTAATGTTTTCTGTATATCTCTTATTCCATTCTTTTATTTTCCACTTGCTTATATTGTCGTGTATTTGAAGTGACTTTCTTATAGACAGCGGAGAGTTAGGTCATTTTTAAAATCCCCTTTCTGGTTTTGAACTGGTATACTTAGGCCATTTACATTTAATGTAATGATTCCTATGTTAGGCCTAAGTCTGCCATTGAACTTATTTATTTGGTTGGTTCTTTCTGCTTTTAATTTCTGTTTTCTTCTTCTGCCTTCCTGTGAATTAATTGAACATACTTTAAGACTTCAGACTTGATTGATGTGGCTGAACGGATTGAGTGCCAGCCTGCGAACCAAAGGGTCACCGGTTCGATTCCCAGTCAGAGCACGTGCCTGGGTTGCAAACTAGACCCCCCAGTAGGGGGCGCACAAGAGGCAACCACACATTGTTGTTTCTCTCCCTCTCTTTCTCTCTCCCTTCCCCTCTCTCTAAAAATAAATAAATAAAACATCTTTTAAAAAGATTTCATTTTTATTTGTTTTTTGAGTATATCTGTTTGTACAATTTTTACTTTTTTAAAGATTTTATTTATTTTTAGAGAAGAGAAGGGAGAGAGAAAGAAAGGAAGAGAAACATCAATGTGTGACTCACGCGCCCCCTACTGGGGACCTGGCACACAACCCAAGTATGTGCCCTGACTGGGAATGGAACTGGCGACCCTTTGGTTCACAGGCCAGCGCTCAATCCACTGAGCCACACCAGCCAGGGCCTGTCTGTACAATTTTTAAATTGTCACTCTAGATGTTGCATTATATGCGCATAACTTGTCGTGGGCACTCGTGTAGACATTCTACCAGCTGCAGGAAATGTAGAAACCGTTTTACCCCTTTACGTCCCCATATTCTCTTTCACTTATAATACACACACATAACCAAGAAGTACATCAGACAGTGCTATAATTTTTTGCTTCAACCATGAAACGTAATTTTAAAAACATAACACAGAGAAAGCCTTTTCTTCTAATGTTCCAAGATTTCTTCTTTCCTTACTCCCCTCCGTTTCTGACATTATTTTAGGGTTAGCCTGCTGGCAATAAATTGTCTTAGCTTCTCCTCATCTGAGAACGTTTTTATTTCCCATTCATTCCTGCAGAATACTTTTCACTGGATGTAAGATGTCAGCTTGACAGGTCTTTTTTATTTTCTTTTTTTAAGAACTTTAAAATGTTGGGACACTTCCTTCTGGCCTTGCTGATTTCTGATGAGGAATTGGCTATCATTTGCACTGTCCTTTTCTATAAGTAAGGCATCACTTTTCTCTGTTGCTGCTTTTTAAAGATTTTTTTCTATTTAATTCTACTTTTGACTATGTGTGTGCTGGTGTGAATTTCTTGGAGTTTTTTTTTAAAGATTTTACTTATTTATATTTAGAGAGAGGAGAAGGAAAGCAGAGAGAGAGGGAGAGAGAGAAACATTGATCGGCTGTCTGTCATACGCACCTCAACCAGGGATCGAACCTGCAACCCAGGCACGTGTCCTGACCAGGAATCCAACTGGTGACCTTTCAGTGTGTGGGACAACGCCCATCCAAAAAAGCCACACCAGTCAGGGCATTTTTTTTTTTTTAATACTCCCAGTTCCTTGAATCTGTAGGTCATGTCTATTGCCAGATTTTGGAAGTCTTCAACCATTATTTCTTTAATTATGCTTTCTGTCCTGACTCTTTCTTCTCTCTTCTGGGACTTCCACGACACAAACGTTAGATCTGGTCTGGTAGTCCCCTAGGTCCCTGATGCTCTGTTCTTTCCTTTTTTCTACCTACTCTGTCTCTTTTTTCACATTGGGTAGTTTCAAGTCATTGATTCTGTTCTCTCTCTGCTCCTTTCTGTTGTTGAGCTGGTCCGTTGAATGTTTTATTTCATTCATTGCATTTTTTGCTAAGGTCTTCTATTTTTTGTTTTTTATTTGTTTCATGACTGTTCAGCTCTGGTTGGCGTGGCTCAGTGGATCAAGTGCTGGTCTGTGAACCAAAGGGTCGCCGGTTCGATTCCCGGTCAGGGCACATGCCTGGGTTGTGGGGCCAGGCCCCCAGTAGGGGGCACGCGAGAGGCAACCACACATGGATGCTTCACTCCTTCTCTCTCCCTCCCCTCTGTCTAAAAATAAATAAATAAAACCTAAAAAATAAAATAAAAATGCACACGCGGCAGCCCCAGCAGGGGACTCAGTTGGTGGCAGTGTTGCCTGTGCACCAAAGGGTTGCGGGTTCGATCCTCTGTCAGGGAAGATACCTAGGCTGCGGGTTCCATCCCTGGTCCGGGCTGTGCAGCAGGCAACCGATCCATGTTTCGATCCTTTCTTACGTCGATGTTTCTGTCTCTCTAGAAAATCAATAAACATATTCTCAAGTGAGGATTTTTTACTAGAAATGAACCTATATTTCCCATAAACTAAGAGCAAACGAGAGGCACAGAGACAGGGCTGGGCTGGCTTGGTCCTTTCGAATGTTACAGTTTCCAAGTTTTGTCCACTTTTGGGGGAGCAAGTGGGCATCACCCTAACACTCCAGCATCAACCAACTAAGACGCTGGGCCTGCACCACTAGGTCCTTGATTGTTTACCCGGAAGCTCCTGGGGCGAGGCCGGTCCCCGCACAGGACCAAGGTAGGCATGTGCAGCTGGACATCAGCGTCCGCTTACTCCGTGGTCGTATGGAACTCCGCGCAAAATATTGACTGCAGGCCTCGGCTTCCAATGTCATTATCGCTTCCAACAAGTGCAGCTTGGGCTTGACAAGCGACAGAAAAGCCAAGTCAGTCTCGGGCATCTGCTCATTAGCATATTCTTCCTGTAATTACTGGACGAGGCAGTGGCAGCTGGGCCCGCCCGGCAGGGCAGGTGCGCACCGGGAGGGGTTGTGGTTGGCTCCCGGGCAGGAGTGCGCTCAGCGCTCCTGTTGGACCGAGGGCAATGCCAAGGAGCACAGTCAGGTAGTCTGCTTGGCAACAGTTCCAGGAGAGGCCGTTGCCCCTCCTGCCCTACAAGGGTAAGGGGGAGAGAGAGAGAGATCCAGTCTTCGCCTCCACCTGCATTTGCTGCTCCTGGGAGCCTGCAGGTGCCGGTTCTCTCGGTCACCAAGGAAAGCCAAGCTCCTCTGTGACCTCCCCTGCCTGCTGGATCGTTTGGTTAAGAACAGGCCACGCCACAGCGCTGTACCCTCTTCTTCCTAGATGTTTGGATTGAAACACACCCTTCTTAAAAACATTTTTTACTTTTCAACTACAGCTGACATTCAGTACCGTTTTGTATTTGTCTGGGGTGTACAGCCTGGTGGTGAGAGAATCATGTGCTTTAACAAAGTGGCCCCTGATGTTTCCAGTCCCCCACCTGTCATCACGCACAGTCATCGCAATATTAGGGACTCCATTCCCTGAGGGGTACTTCACGTCCCCCCTGACTAATCTCTGCCAGTCTGTGCTTCTCAATCCCTTGCTTTTCTCAGCCAGTCCCCCAGCCTCTGCCCTCTGGCAACCATCAGCCTGTTCTCTGTGTCTGTGAGTCTGTTTCTGTTTTGTTTGCTTGGTAGGTGGGTTCTTCAGATTCCACATGTATGTGAGGTCATGTGGTACTGGTCTTTCTCTGACTTCACTGAGCATAGCACCCTCTAGGTCCGCCCATGTTGTCGCAGATGGTAAGACTTCATTCTTTTTTACGGCTGAGTCAATTTCCATCGTCTGTATGTCATACGCTTTAAAATATCCCCCGGTCCACCTTTCTGCTGGCACTTTGGCGATTGTTGGTCACCCCATGGGTCCTACCGCTGGCCTCCAGAGTAGGAGATGCTTTCTCCTCTTCAGTCTCCACCTTCGTGAATGGATTCTGACAGCACAGCCCTTTCAGGGCCTCGCTCCTGTTTGGATGCTTCTTGCTCCTCCAACAGGTAACCTCCTGCCTTCCCAGTTCAACCCCCATACCCTGCTCCCCGGGTCCTGTGCGCACATGCGTGTGTGCACCCCACACTCCCACCTCTGGCCTCGTGTGCTCCTGGAAACCCTTCTCCCGTGCAATCCTTAGGCTGCCCACCCACCGAACCACGTTCAACGCCCCCTCATGAATCTCCGTCTTCCATTCAGCAAATTGGAGGGAATCTAATTTCTCGGGCGACAGCAGTTGGTCCGCGTGGGCACTCCTCGGTTGCAGAGTGGGCTCCAGGGGTTTCCACGGCAGCCTCTCCCGCCGTGCATGTCCTTTCGCCACGTGACCTTGACGCTACCTCAGTAGGAGGCAGAGTGCTTTCTTCTACCCCCTTGAACCTCACCCAGCCTCATGATGGTTTCACCCAGAGAGCGCCGTGGACGTGATGTCCTTGAATTTCCAAAAGCAGGAATGAATTGGAAATGGCAGCCGCTGCCAAGGTGAGCTGCCGTCAGCAAGCACCGCCCAAATGGCAGAAACAAAGCAGAAGGTGCCAATGTGTCTGCCTTTACGGGTGGCTGCCGGCCCAGGTTCGCACCCTGGCTCTGCCGCCCACCAGCACCGTGACCTTGCGTAAGTCACTGCACTCTCTCCCTCTGCCCCTGATTTCTCATCTGGGACACGGGATAATAATGCCAAGGGGACTGGATAAAGTGATGGATATAGAGCGTTTCCGGACAGCACCTGGCCGCAGGCAACCCTCAGTCTGTGTCAGTGATTCTTCTAGTTAACTGGGCCATAGCTACTTGGAGGCCAGGTGATTGTCCCCTTCACTTCGTCACCTGCAGGACGTCAGGGAACACAGAAAGCACGTGAATACACTGATCCAATGAAGAGATGAATGAATGAGGAACTGTGTGTTTGGGGCATGAGATTAGGAGCAATAAGGGAGGGTGCAACCCTGGGAGGGTCCCCGACTTGTCCCCCAACCCCGGGGTGACTCTGCAGAACCCAGCCCTCCTCATCAACCATGCTGCCTTGGAAGGGCACTCACCAGAGTTTGCCATGATTTAGGGAAAGAAAAATACTCTGTGGTCTTCTAAGTTTAAAGCCATCCCGTCCTTGTCGAAGCCAAACTGTATTCCGGTACCTTAATAATTCACCATTTTGGACCAGTTAAATATATCCATACAATAAGGAAATGTCTATGTACACGTATGGAAGGATCTCTCAAGGTATATTTTTAAATGAGCCAAAAGGAAATGTGTGGTGTGAATAAATAATCTGATTTGGGTTAGAATGGGGAGATGGAAATACAGAAAACAGCTAGAGGGCCCGCCCCTGGGATTCAGGCTGGAGGCGTACTTACTCTTAACAATATACGTTACAGCAGAATATTACTCGACCCTGAAAAAGAAGGAAGCCGTGCCATCTGTGACAGCATGGGTGCCAACTGAAATCAGTCAGAGAAAGACACACACCGTGTGATTTCAGTTATATGTGGAATCTAGAGAATAAAATGAATGAGCCAAGAAGGTAGGAACAGATTCTCAGATACAGAGAACGGACTAGTGGCTGTCAGAGGGGAGGGGCTTGGGGGGCTGGGTGAGAAAGGGGAAGAAACTAAGCAGTACAAGTGGGTAGTGACAGAATGGCCGCAGGATGTAAGGTACAGCACGGGGAGTGTACTCAGTAATATTGTAATAACTGAGTGTGGTGCCAGGTGGGTGCTGGGAATATCGGGGGCGCACTCTGGAAAGTGTAGGACCACTATGCTGTACACCTCAAACTAATACAAAATAATACTGCATATACTTCAATATTTAAATTTCTTATTTTTAAAATTTTATTATTTTTTAAATTTATTTTATTTTTTAAATATTTTGTTTATTTATTTTTAGAGAGAGGAGAAAGGAGGGAGAAAGAGAGGGAGAGAAACATCAATGTGTGGTTGCCTCTCGTGCGCCCCCTACTGGGGCCTGGCCTGCAACCCAGGCATGTGCCCTGACTGGGAATCGAACCAGCGACTTTTGGGTTTGCAGGCCAGCACCCAATCCACTGAGCCACGCCAGCCAGGGCAAAACTTTTTTGATTGAACCGAAAACTACAAAGCAAAGCAAATGCCTTATGACACTGTTTGTCTACAATGAGTATGTTTTACATCATCTGTAAAAGTGAGCCTGCCCTGTGGGGGCCAGCCAATACCAATAACCTGAGTCTAAAACTCACAAACACTCAGGGCTCCTGCACTCATGAGGTTTGTATTTCATCTGAGAAACCACTGTCCGAGCCAAGCACCTCTCTGTGAAAAACCAAAAATCAAGCAAGCCCTGAAAGGGGTGTGTTATCTGCTGACCAACAGTTCGCTATAAATAAAAGTGCCCTGTTTTGCTGGGTTATGACTTAATAGCTCAACAAGCTCATGAAAACATTGGCCTGGCCGGCATGCCTATTCCTGGTTTGCAGGAGACCTGGAACATTCCATACGTGACCTTTCTCTGAATGCAAATTAAGTGCACCCCGTTTTAAACTTAAAAAAACACAGGTGCAGGGATCAGAGCGACAGCATCCATGCCCATAAATTTCTTATTTCTGGTCACATAACTCATTCATTATGCCGATGGAAGGGGACTCACCGTGGGCTCTGGCCTTTGCTACTTTCTGTCATTCACTAACATCGGACCTCTCCCTGCACCCACCCCAGGTGATAATCCCAGGACTGGTGCCGACAGGCACAACCAGCCACTCACCGGGCACCCCGTGGGGCCTTCCGCTCTACCCTGAGACATAGGCATTGTTCTCCCCATTCTGCAGCTGAGTAAACTGAGGCACAGGTCAGAAGCGAGTCGTGTTCAGAGAACGACCCGAGGGAAAAGCAGGGTTTCAGCTAGAGTTCAACCCGGTTCTGTCTGTCTGACTTGAAGGCCAGCTTTTCACCCGTCACTCCTTACCACCCTGTCACCAGCGGTCACAGAACCTGGGGCATGAGATTGTTGACCTTTGATAAGAACAGAGCAAATAGGCTGCTTCTCACGCTCTGAGCAGAGGGGGCTTCTTCTTTTTTTTAAATTTCATTTATTTATTTTTAGAGAGAGGGGAAAGGAGGGAGAAGGAGAGAGGGAGAAACATCAATGTGTGGTTGCTTCTTGAGTGCCTCCTGCTGGGGACCTGGCCTGCAACCCAGGCATGTGCCCTGACTGGGAATCAAACCAGCAACCCTTTGGTTCGCAGGCTGGTGCTGAATCCACTGAGCCACACCAGCCAGAGTGGAAATATTTATTCTAAGACAGGACATATGCCTGGTGCTCCATGAACAATGATCACAGCCAATGTATTTTTTCAGGAAGTCTTTATAGTCCTTAGGGCTGGTCAGACTAAAAACCTAGAGATATAAGTAGAGAATTATAAGCAGTTTTTTTTTTAGGGGGGGCAGGCAAATGACATTATCTTTGCACCTTGTAGTGTTACCTAAGGCTGATTAAAAACCAGCGACACATCAAGTGGCTCAGGATGGAGGAGCAGCAGCCTTGCCGACAGTCAGGGCTCGGTAACCATGGAAACAGGGCCGGGACAGGGGTGGGAATGGAGTGGCTTTCAGTGCACTTACATGTCTGCCTGATCATATTCTGGGCCCTGCTTCTCTGGGACAGGACCAGAGTAGGGGCATCTCCCTGCCGCCTGTCTGTGGGTGTTGTTAATTCACATTCAAATAAGGGAAGACAAAGGCATGGCCCCCAGGCAGATGGAATCTAAAATAGTACAAAAAAAAAAAGAATCCTCCTAGGTTTCAGGACGCGAATTGTCTCAATCACGAGAGTAATAGGACTTAGAAGTGGTATTCTGTGTAGCTCACGGGTTCTCTTTGCACATGAATCACCAAGCCTCACTTAGGAGCTTCCAAAGGCCTGAAGACTGGGGTGAGTTTGCTCAACAGGTACCTGCTGACCGTCAGCCTCATGCCTCCCGTTTGGGGATGAACAGTGATGCCTTTCTCCAGTGAAGTTATTGCTGAAGGGCGGAGACGGGCTGGGGGGCGTGCTCTACAGGTCTGGTAGAAAGGAACAGACCGGAATAATCACCCAAAGCCAGGACCTGTTCCTATACTGGGTTTTATTTTGTTTTTGTTTTTAAATATTTACTTTTAGAGGAAGGAAGGGAGAAAGATGGGGAGAGAAACGTCAAAGTTGCGCTGCCTCTCACACGCCCCCTACTGGGGACCTGGTCCACAACCCAGGCATGTGCCCTGACTGGGAATCGAACCGGCGACCCTTTGGTTCACAGGCTGGCACACAATCCACTCAGCCACACCAGCCAGGGCTAACTGTTCCGATACTATCAACGTGGGGTAGAGCTTATGTCTCAGGCCTCCAGAGACAAACCACCTGCCCACGTTTGGATTCTGTCACTTACTGGTGAGACGTGCCTTCAGTTGCTGCCCCTCTCTTAGCCTCTTCTGTGTGAGGGGACATAAGAATGGCTAGCTCACAGGACCACTGTAAGGACCAATGTAGGAAAATCACTCAGCGCTGTTTTCTGTTGGTCTCGGTCTACTGATAGGGATGCTATCGGCTAGGGACGCCTGGGGCATTCCCTGGGCTTAATGCCCCTCATTTACAGTGTAAGCCTGGTGCCCTGTGCCTGACACGGAGTCATTCTAAGGCTACTTCTGTCTATTAACAGCGGCAGGGACAGGAGCCAGGTGGAGCTGGTGACTCTTTCATGAATGTGAGTTTTCCTGCATCGTGCGTCCCTAGGTTGTCTCATTCTGGGCTCCAGGAAAGCTGGCGTGCCCAACCTTCTCTCCAAGGCAGCCGATGTCTGGGGAGGATGACGCGTGTCCGAGAAGCCCTCAGACAGCAGCAGCTGATCTGCGACTCAGGGCTTTGAGAGGCGGGATGAGCCTTCTGGACCGTGCTCCATGTTCCAGAAGGACCCGTACGTCAACACCCGCACAGCCCAAACCAGGGCGGCTCTTGGCAGGCAGGGGTGGCGGGCCATCTGGTAAATGGAGCAATTAGAAAACGAACTGCAGTCTCCACTGTCCTCGTCGTGGTGGTCAAAAGGCACGGAGAGATTTGCAGAGAGACCCCGCCTGCTCCACAGAAGGTCATGTTCCCCACAAATACTGTGTCCCCAATGTCCTCGTGGACGTCATAATTACAGGGGTGTCCAACCCGCAGCCCGCGGGTCACATGCAGCCCAGGATGGCTGTGAATGTGGCCCAACACAAAACTGTAAATTTACTCAAAACCTTTGTTTTGCTCCTCTTTCTGTTAGTGTTTGTGTATTATTGAATGTGGGGCCCAAGACACCGCTTTTTCTTCCACTGTGGCCCAGAGACACCAAAAGGTGGGACGCCCCTGAAGGGTCTCATTCACACCTGGAGTGTTTTTGGAGCTGCTGCTGAATGATAACGGCTGACCCAGCAGAGTGCACAGCAGGGCGCAAAGCATGCTCAGGGACAGCCTCTCCTTTGGTTTCCACCCTCAGCTTCAACTGAGGGTCCGGTAACAGAGAGCTGCTTTCCTGTTTCCCTGCCCTTCCAGTGTCAGCATGCACGGTCAGCTCGTAAGCCGTAGAGAAGGCAGGGGAACCCAAGGTCAGGGCCCAAGCTGTCATGCCCTTGAAGTCTTCAGAAACAGTGGCTGCTGCTATGGCTTCAGGCCACAAGCCAGACCAACGGTTGGCCCATGGTCTGTCCATCCAAGGTTCATACTGTGCGCCTGCAGGCTTGGCAGGACCACAACTGGCATTCTGACCAAGCTCCTCTTTAAAATCAAGGCATCTGCCCTGGCTGGTGTGGCTCAGTGGATTGAGCACCAGCCTTCGAACCAAAGGGTTGCCGGTTCGATTCCCAGTCAGGGCCCAGGCCTGGGTTGTGGGCCAGGTCCCCAGTAGGGGGCGTGCAAGAGGCAACCACACACTGATGTCTCTCTCCCCTTCTTTCTCCTTTCCGCTCTGTCTAAAAATAAATGAAGTCAAGGCATCCTTAGCCTCAGAGCACTTAATTCAGAGTTGGAAGGAACCTAAGCTATTATTGGATGGAGACCCTTGGCAATATTTAAACACTCTCGGGCGTTCACGCCTGGGAGGCAAGTGGCCAATTATAACCAAGTTTGAGCGAAGTCAAGATTGCTCAAACGGACCAGGGATTTTCATATCCTGTCGAATAGCCCACGGGTGGGCTCTGGCTCTTCGGGCCTCCCTGAGGTCCTTATTAGTCCTCATTTCAGTCCTGACACTGTCCCCTGCCTCCTCGTTGGCTTTAGGCTTCACAGCCTGATTCACTGTCTCTTTCCCGATGTCATCTCCCAGCTGTGGGCGTTCGCCAAGACCCGGTGCCTTCTGACCGGTCCCGACCGTTTCCACTCCTAGGTCAGTGGTTCCTGCAGGAAGTCGTGCGCCTTACCGGGGTCTGGTCCAGCTTCCGGCCCCTGGACCTTCACACCTCCCGATCTCTGCCAGTGTGGCCCACAATGGACCCCACCCCCTCCATCCAGGCCAACCTTCCTCCCTAGCTTTTCTGTTTCCATCCATGACATCACTGCCTCCCAGCGGTGGCCCAACATCAAAAGGCTCACATCCCCCTGTTCTTCATACACTTGTTTTGCTCCAAGTCCGTGCATTTTTGGAAACAGTCGTGATCTCAGATCTTTGGTCTTCTTATCCAACCACGTGTCAACCCTTCTGCCCTGACCTGGGACTGGGCAGACAACACACCGCAGTGACTGTGCTGTCCCTATGCCGGCGGGGCGGCCCGTCCCTTCCCTTATGTTTTCTGGGTCTTGGTCTGATTTCTAGAAGCCACCGCACGAGTTTCTGTCCCCACTCCCGGATTCCATAATAATGTCACCCTTGCCCATTTCACCTGTCACAGCTCCACCAAGCGAATCTTCCCAATCTTCCAAAAATACTTTTCTCTTTTTAGTCTCAGGAAAGAAAAAACCCACAATACCTCTTATCACCAAGCAAATGAAGTCACCCCCTCGTCTTGGGGCTTCCTGCTCTAGAATAGCCTTCCACCTGCTCCAGCCCGCTCGGACCCCCCAAGTCCCCGAAATAAAATCTGAGACAATACCACACTCGTTTTGAGTTTCAGTGCTTACCTTCCGAGGCCTTAAGTTGCTTTGTCATTTACGTCTTGTCTCCCTACAGAGTTTTAAGACCCTTGACGAGCGGGGTCTTAACCTCTCAGGGTGCCTGGGTCCCATAAGCTGGTTTCAAACAAATAGTAAGTGCCCAGCAAATGATTTTTCATGGAGTTTCACAGTATGGCTCCCTGTGCAAAATGTGTGTGTGTGTGTGTGTCTTGTAAGCCTGTCCCTTTACATGCACAGTTTTTCTTCAAAGGGATGAACAATATCTTTCTTCTCCAGAATCCAAATGACCTTGTGATAAGGCTTTATGGGGAAAAAACACAGAGAAGCTTGTCTTGTTTTAGAGTAAGAAAACGAGCTGGGCGGAGGTGGGTGGGGGGGGAGGATAACATTTTCTATTTCGTGTGCAAACAGTGACATCTGCTGGTGAGCAGGTGGAAGCACTTACTCACCCAGGACCTGGAAGCCTTTCAAAGGGGCCTGAATTTCTTTGTCTTTTGATCCTGGCCTTCTAGTCACTGGGACACCCAGAGGCCCCTTGTGAGAACCCCCACCCCCACCCCAGGATAGAAGTTCATACCTAAGGCCCATACAGGTGTTATTCTGGAGCATTGCAAAATTAGGGGGGGGGATGGCTTATTTTTATTTTTTTATATTTACTGAGTATATTGGGTTGACATTGGTTAACGAACTTGTAATAGGTTATGGGTGTACTATTCTTTTTTTTTTTAATTATTTTTAGAGGGAAGGGAAGGAGAGAGGGAGAGAAACATCAATGTGTGGTTGTGTCTCACTTGTCCCCTACTGGGGACCTGGCCCGCAACCCAGGCACGTGCCCTGACTGGGAATCGAACCAGCAACCCTTTGGTTCACAGGCCAGCACTCAATCCACTGAACCACACCAGCCAGGGCTCGGGTGCACTATTCTATGTCTGTATATTGTACTGTGTGTTCGCCACCCCAAGTCCAGTCTCCCTCCATCACCCTTTGCCCCCCCTTCACCCTGTCCTCCCCCCACCCTCTTCCCCCCTGGTCATCACCATGCTGTTCTCTGTGTCTGTGAGGGTTCCTTCTTTTGCCTAATCCGTTACCCTCTTTCACCCAGTCCTGCCACCCCTCCTGTCTGAGAGTCATCATTCCCTTCTCAGTGTCTGTGAGTCTGTTTCTGTTTTCGCCCGTTAATGTTGCTCATTAGATTCCACGTGTGAGTGACACCATACGCTGTTTGTCTTTCTCTGACTGGCTGATTGCACTCGGCACGATGCTCTGCAGGTCCGTCTGTATTGTCACGAAAGGTAAGATTTGCTTCTTTTTCATGGCTGTGTAGTATCTACCCCGTGGGAGCATCCCCCAATTTAACAAGACAACATAGTTACACTTCCTTTAGCAGATTCATTGGCCTAGATTCAACTTTTTTTTTTTTTAAGATTTTATTTATTTATTTTTAGAGACGGAGGAGAGGAGGGAGGAAAAGAGAGAGAGATACATCAATTGATCGCCTCTCGGATGTGCCCCAACCGGGAACCGAACCTGCAACCCAGGTATGCGCCCTGAGCAGGAATCAAACCAGCGACCTTTTGCTTTGTGTGATGACGCCCAACCAGCCGGTTGTCATAGAGCCACACAGGTTAGGGATGGCTTGAACTTTTTCTAACTGCCTTTCCTTGGGACGCACTTTCCAGGGAGCAGAAGTCTGCTTAGGTCCCCATGGGGGAAGCGCTCCTGTGCCCGTGCCTTGTCACAATTCCGCCACCGTGAGTTCTTGCGTCCCCTAATTCTGCTTTTCTAGCACCAATGCCATCAGGGAACAAAGTGTTTGACGCTGAGGCCTCACGTCCAAACTGGCAGGACCATGCCTCCTGCCCAGCAGCACTTCCATCTGTGCCCCACGAGGCCTGCGAGCTGGGACAGAGCTGAGCCACCCCCCACCCCCCACCCGGGGGAAGGTAAAGGTCAGGAGCCCCACAGCCACATGCCTGCCAGTCCAAGCCGAACTGCCCGGCCAGTCCGCTGCGGAGGAGGCCCAGCAGAGTTGCCGGCTAGAGCCCCCAGGAGAACACAAAGGTCTTTGCCACTGCAGGCCCTAAGTCTGGCCCCAGACGTCAGAATGGGGCATGGAAACGGGGACCCCAGGAACTCCCTGTGGTTTGAAAGGACAAGTCCAGCCCCGCAGGGCTGTTCTAAGCCCACAGCCCTGCCAGGCCACAGTTTCTGGGCACCATCGGCCTCGTCCATTCTTCCTGGGGTCTCAGATCGGGCCCTGCTTCTGTTCCATCTCTGCTGCCACTTCCTTTGGCGTCGGGGCCACTGTGGGTTTATTAACCGGGCTGCCCGCCCCCCACCCCAACCTCTAAGGCCAGATGTCCCCAAGCAGCCGTTTCCTGGCCCCATCAGAACGCCACCTCCTCGCGTACCCCGCACAGTGATTGTACGGGGCCCCCAAACGGGACAGCCAGGCGGGCGCCACATCCTTCGGGTGACAGACGTGGAAACTGAGGCTCAGAGAGCACCTTGCCAGTGCACACCGCCGGAGAGGCCGAGCCGGGATCCAATCCAGGACCCGTCCCTCCTGCTGAGATGTCCCACGATAGTGTGGCTCCCGGGCCCGTGCAAGTCGTCACGGGGCCTCCGTGGTTCCCGACCAGTCCGGCACCTTCGCAGACAGGGTTGGCCTTGGGGACAGCGCAGACGTGAGGACAAACACCAGTGTCGCTCAGGCTCCCGTGCGCTGTGGCCTCTGGCTTCGCTTCCTGGGCGGCAGCCAAAGGAGATGATGGCCCACGGGGCCGGTGCTCAGCCCCAGGTGCGACAGAACAGAGCACACGGGGAGCAAGAGCTACGCCTCTCGGAACCGGGACCCGGACGTAGGACCTGGGGCTGCGGGTCCCACAGAACAGGCTGGCGGGGTGAGCACGCGTCATGCCGGGGAGCTCTGCCCTGGGCAGGCTCGCTCTGTCTGCCGTCAAATCGTTTGGCACGCGCACCCCTTCCTCAGGCAAAGCTGGGAGAGCCTTTGTTAATGTATTGGAGCATTCTTTTCTTTCTTTGTGAAGATTTTATTTATTTATCTTTAGAGAGAGGGGAAGGGAGGGCCCAAGAAAGGAGAGAAACATTGATCAGTTAGTTGCCTCTGGCACGAGCCCCAACCAGGGTCCAGGCCCAACCCGGGCATGTGCCCTGACCGGGACTCGAGCCGGGGACCTTAGGCTTTGTGCGATGACACCCAACCCACTGAGCCACACCTGGCGGGGCTGTCATGCCCTTTCTAACCACTCAGTCAGCCATAGGCCCCAGAGTTGTATCATGCCTGGGTCGGAGGCCCTTGGCGGATAGGAGTCGGCGATCAGTTTGTGCTTCCTGCCTCTCCTGCCTCCCAGGACCAATGTGCAGCAGGGCGGTCCTTCCTGCTTCAGCTTTGCTGCCCACTGGTCTCACCTGGCAGGAGGGGCTATTTCCCCCCATCTCACCTGGCAGGAGGGGCTATTTCCCCTCATCTCACCTGGCAGGAGGGGCTATTTCCCCCCATCTCACCTGGCAGGAGGGGCTATTTCCCCCCATCTCACCTGGCAGGAGGGGCTATTCCCCCCCCTTCTCACCTGGCAGGAGGGGCTATTTCCCCCCATCTCACCTGGCAGGAGGGGCTATTCCTCCAAGGAACTTTGTGATGAAAGGGAGCCATGAGACCAGAGGGGCTGCAGAAGGAGCCGAGGACTGGGACAGAGGCTGAACAAGAGTGAAGATGGGCCTGAGGCAGAAGAGGGCCTCACGCAGAGGGCGGTGTGGAGTGGGGCGGTTGTGGGAGGACCACTGACCATCACGGCGAGCGAGGGGGATGCAGAAACGCCAGGGTCCAGGCGGAGAGAAGGGCGCACTGGGTCGGCTGGGTTTCCCATGGACTGGTGGTTTGGTTCTTCTTTCTTGTTCTTCTCGAGATGAGGTTTGGCATTTTGTCTTTTAATTGTTTCTTAAATCCTCACCAGAGGACATGTTGTTGTTTTTTAACTGATGAGAGAGAGCAAGAGAAACATCAGTCAGTTGCCGCCTACACGCACCCCAACCTGGGATCGAACCCGCAGCCTTTCAGAGTACAAGATGACGCTCCAATTAACCGAGCCACCCGGCCAGGGCTGGCTTTTTGTCTGAAAGCCTCTGAGTCCAACACCACGCCTGTGACCCGTATGAACAACGTGTCGGCTCCTAAACATACTCACACGACCACAGCCTGCCTGCCCTGCATGCCCGCCTCTCTCGCTCCGATTGAGAAGATAAAATCCACACACTCTCCCACCCGTAGAAAGTATTTCAAGCTCTGAAAGTGTCCCCCCCCCCCCACCATAGAAGACACTCCTGAAATAAATTAGATTCTGAGTGGGAACCAGAAGCCATGCCTCACATCTGTGAGTGAAAGGCAGGATTTCTTCTTTGAGAAATAGATGGGCAGCTCCGTTGGTGAGAGCAACATCCAAGGCGTCAAGGTTGGGGGCACAGACAAGAATCAGCCAATGAATGCATCAGTAAGGGGAACAACAAGTCCTTGCTTGTCTCTTTCTCTCATCAATCAATAAAAACTTAAGCCCTGGCTGGTGTGACTCAGTGGATTGAGCTCCGGCCTGCAAACCAAAGGGTCAGCGGTTCAATTCCCAGTCAGGGCACAGGCCTGGGTTGCAGGCCAGGTCCCCAGTAGGGGGCGCACAAGAGACAACCCCACATTAATGTTTCTCTCCCCTCCTTTCTCCCTTCCTTCCCCTCTGTCTAAAATTAAATAAAAGTAAAATCTTTTTTAAAAATTTTAAGAAGATAAAGAAAGAGCTGGGAAGTTAAAAGAAGCAAGGGACAGATATTTGGATGTTTCAAGAGCCCATGTGTCTGAGTAGGGTACACATTCCATCCAACAGATGGCAGCAGCAACATACTTTTTAAATAAGCACATAGAAGTCCAAAACTCAGAAGGATAAAAAAAGAATCAGAGGAATGAGTTGTAAAATATTTCTGTTCTCATCAAAAACCAAGTTATTCAGCCATCCATCCTGAAGTAATATGGAATCAAACAGACAAACAACACCTACCTAAGCATGCTGGGTCGACATTAAGTACCAGCCCACAAATAACATGCTCCTGGTTACAAATTGTAACAATTGCTTTTGTGTTCTGGTAGAAGGATTTTTCATTGATTAGAATTATTCCACTTGTCTGTTGGATTTAAGTAGACTGAAGTGAATACTTGAATAGAGTTTGTTTCCCACATATCAGCATTCTTTTTTAAAAATTTATTTATTTGTTTATTTTTAGAGAGAGGGGAAGGGAAGAAGAAAGAGAGGGAGAGAAACATCAATGTGTGGTTGCCTCTCACACACCCCCTACTGGGGACCTGGCCCGCAACCCAGGAATGTGCCCTGACTGGGAATCGAACCTGCGACCCTTTGGTTCATAGTCCGGCACTTGACCCACTGAGCCACACCAGCCAGGGCACATATGAGCATTCTTGAAGGAAGAAACATGGAACCCTTAGCTGCTAACAATTGTTCAAGCACCACTTAAGCCACAAATTATCAAATTAACAAATTGTTGGAATTTGTTATATTTTTTGGTCATTACTACAAATCCAGTTTTCAAACTGAGAAAACATGTTAAAGACCAGTGGCTCTCTGTTTGGGATGACATTATTTAAACTTAAATAATATTCGACTTCGTATTTAAGTAATAAAAATGTCAAGTAGATAATGCACTTTATCGCAATTGTAATTGTATTCTGCTATCCCATACCTAGTAAAACTATACGTTTATTTTTGTGGCACTGTATAAAAATAACATTTTGGGAGTTTTTCTCTTTTCATTCTATTTTCATTCCCCCTTTTGGTTTTTTTCTCTGTTCCGATCCACGAATTCCTGCATCTCTCACGTCATCACGCAGAGGAACAAAGATGACCTATACCTGTTGTCCAGCACAGAGCGACTGTTCTGGGTAAACAGACCATGTCCTGGGGCGGCCATCTCAGGGGATTCTTAGAGACTCCTGGGAGAACACAGCGATGTCCTTCATCCATCTGGGGAACCAGTAGCCTGAGGTAAGTCACCTTGAAAGCTAGATTGCGACATCCCCTTCCAGGACATCACATCTGCGCAAAGCTGGGTTTTTGGTAGTTGCTGTGATGGGTGTGGAAGAGACATTTCCCTCCCTCATCAGTGTGCCCCCCCCCCACTTCTCTCTCTTTCTCCTTCCTTCTCTCCCTACAATCAATAAAAACATACCCTCTGGTGAGGACTTAAAAATAAATAAATAAAATACAACGGGTAGAGAAGGGAAGTTCCCCACGAATCTCCCGCAGAAATCAGTGCTGAGGGACAGTCACAGATGAAGAACTTGCCCCGGGGGCTTAATGGGACGTAGGTCCTGTGGCCCTCAGTTCAGAGGCATGCGTGTCATTTTTAAGTGACTTCGCTTTCCCCAGTTCCTTGTTGAACAAGGTGCAGTTTCCTGTCTCACAACTTGACTGAAAATGTTTCTGTGTCCTTAGCAAAAACCAGGATACCCTTTCCTCACTATAAATGATAGTGGAGACCCTGGAGATGGTACCAAGGCCAGTCAGTACCAGCTGGCAGTGACCTCAGGGCTGTGGGCTCCCCTCAGAGACCCCAGAGGAAACCTGATGTCTTTCCCGTAGGGTGGGATCCAGATTCGGGACGGGGTGGACAGATCTCATTACCGACCTGCAGAGACCCCAGTGCAAGACTATAAAGATGGAGACAGAAATACAAATTTAGAGGGGGGAAAAAAAGACCCCAAAGTGCAAATGTTACAGACAACAAAGTCAATAATTCTTTACATATACTGCTCACCCAAGGATATATTTGTTGATTTTAGAAAGAGAGGAAGGGAGACAGAGAGAGAGACAGACATCGATCGGTTGTCTCCCACATGTGCCTCAACTGGGGATGGAACCTGCAGCCTGGGCATATCCCGACTGAGTGTCGAACCCCAAAGCTTTCGGTTCGAGAGATGACGCACCCACCCATTGAGCAACCCGGGCGCGTCAACAATTCTTAATGCTGGCATCCATCCTGGAGGTGGTGTCTCAGTTCATTCCGGTTGATGGAACAGCACACCAGGGACTGGGTCAGCAACAGTGTGTCCGTCGTGGTTCTGGAGGCTGGGAATCGGAGGTCAGGGTGCCAGCGTGGCCAGGTGCTGGTGGGAGCCCTCCTCTGGGCTGCAGATGTGGCCACAGGTGGTGGGAGGGAAGGGGCTCTCTCAGGCCCCTCTGATGGGGGCATTAATGTCATAATTCACGCAGAGCCCAGGTGCCCCGATCGGCTGCCTTCACACCGCAGACCGCTCGACCCCGCCTTTCTCCCATTGAAAAGCCCGCTCTATTGCAACGTCTTCATAACCCGCTCGGGCACCCTGACACACGCAGACGCTGCCAAACGCAACACGCGTTCCCACTGACCTAGGGGCGCACGCCATTTGTTCTGCGTGACTGAGGAACGCACGCTGAATTCATAGAAGGTTTGGTTTAGGTCGCTGTTCAGGTATTTGGCTTTGTGCATTTCTGGTGCCCCCCGCCCTCCCAGGGATGTCAGGATTTGCCTCTTTGCTCCGGGTCTTCCTCTAAAGCAGAATGCACCGCAGAAGAGACAAGGGGTTGCTATGGCAACAAACAACAACGCCCGGAGGCGCGCACAAAGGTTCCTGCTCATTTACATCGCTGCCGTCACGCGCCCTCCCGGATCTGCGGATCTGCGGGGGCTCGGCTCTGAGCTGTCATCGTCCCCGCGCGGGGACGTGGGCTGGCTGAACAGCCACCATCTGAAGCAGCCTCAGTGACCGTGGCAGGGGGAGGGTGCAAAGCACAGAGTCTCCTGGCTGTCTGAGCTTCCGCCCTCGGTGACGCATTTCATTAGCCAGGTGATGCACATGGATAAGCTGACTTTCCCAGGCGCCCTGGGGGGATGAGAACAATAGCACGGCCTGCCGGCCCACCTCACACAGCCCCGTTCCCCGGTGGACCCCGGGGCCACGCAGGACCTGGAGGCAGAGCTGCACAAAGGCAGCTAGCCTCAGTGTTCCCTCTATAGGTTTCCTGTGTAGGGGTGATCCCAGCAAGAGACCCCAGTGTGCTGCTGGTGGGTGGGCAGAATCAGCAGACAGGTGCCACCATGACACACGTCTCAGCCCTGGAAGCTTCACTGTCCTCATGGGCCTGAGACTCCCCCCCCACCCCACCCCTCCTCCAAGGCCAACCTGGTGAAACCTGTTCTACTTGCTCGGGCAGCACCATCAGCGAGTGGGAGATAGGATCGGCAGGCAGATAAATCAATAAGACCCGAGGCTCTAGAATACAGCTAAGCAGCAGCCACCGCCCTGGAAAAGTAAATCAGGGCCTAAACAGACTGACCGTCTGCTACAATTTCAACAGGACCCGGGGTCTCCTAACACAGCAGAGCAAAACGTGCTGCAGACAGTAGCAAGCCCCCCGCCATGCCCAGGACCAACACTCCTCGAACCAGAACCAGCAAGCCGCTGACATGAACCCGGAGGTGGATGAGGTGTTGGAATTACCCGATAAGGATTTTAAAAGCGCTGTTATAAAAATGTTTTCACAATTGAATAATAACAGATTCTTAAAACAAAACCGGCAGGGCATTATGCAAAGTGCAGTAAGGCAGACAGATGATTTCACCTCTGTGAGGAAGCTGAAGGGCAAACTAAGACAGAAGCAGACTCACAGATACAGAGGACAGACTGCTGGTTGCCAAAGGGGAGGCGGGGTGGGGGTGGGGGAACAGGGTGAAAGACGTGAAGGAATTAAAAGTACAGATGGGCAGTTACAGAACAGTCACAGGGATGCACAGGACAGCACAGGGAACAGACTCAATAATATTATAATAACTGTGGACAGTGCCACGGGGACACTGGAAATATCGGGGGGAAACATTCTGTAAAGTGTATGCTCATCTAACCACCACGCCGTACACCTGAGACTAATACAAATAATATCGAATGCCAACTGTACTCGAAAAATAAAAAATAACTAAAAACCATGACGTCACAGCCAAGAAACAGGTATTACAAAAAAAAAAATAGAAAACTGAAAATACAACAGCAAATGTAAAAAGAAGACTCACTGGGTCGGCTCAGTACTTGAACAGTGATAGCAGAGGATAGAATCACTGAACTTGAGGATGGAATTTACCCTGTTTGAACAGCCAATCTAAACAAGAGGGGAGCATAGACTTAAAGAGTCTCAGAAAAAGAGGAGAGAGGGGCTGAAAGAATATTTGAAAATGTAATACCTGAACACTACCCATGCGGAGCTACAGATCGAAGACCCTAAACAGGATAAACCGAAAGAAATCCACACCAGAGGCAAAGCAGAAAGTCTCACAAGAAGCTACAAATGACACATGACCTATAGGAGGGAAAAGGATTCAAATGAGAAAGGATTTCTGGTTGGAAGCGGACAGTTGGAAGAAAACGTGGCCAGACATTTTTTAAGGAGTTGAAAGGGAAAAAAACTTCAACCCCAAATTTGACCTCCGAGAACCTGTGGTCTTTCAGGAATGCAAGGGAAATAAAGCCATTAAGCAGATGAACTAAAACTAAAAGAATTTGCTGCTGGCAGCCCTTCCCCCGAAGGACCGAAGGACCGACTAAAACAATTAGTCAAACAAAGAAACGGATGAAAGAGGAAGTCTTGGAGACTCTGAACAGAAGCAACCAGAGAAATACTAGAAACATGGGCACGTGCAACGGACTACCCCTCTCCTCAAGGGCTTTGTCAATCAGGGAGGGGGGCGGAGCTACTGGGCAGTGCACAGCGCTGGGTGGGGCAGGTGCCAGCCTATGCTAAGGCCATGACTGCCCAGGACAGGACTGCAATGCCAAGGCCACTGTCACCTGCTGACAGCAGGGGCAGTGCAGTTGCTTTGCGTGCACAGGTACTGGCACAGGACGGGAATACGGGCCTCTCTCCGGTGACCTCTCTCCAGCAGCACCTTGGGGAAGAGGGGCGCCCCTGACCCTGGACTTGGCGTATCCCCTTCCGAGGGACTAGAGACATTTGTCTCAAGGTGCGGGGTCTCCTATTTTCCTGGCCTTTCGTCCCCTTTCATCCATCCCTGTCACCTCTACCAGGGCTGGACCCCATGGCCAGTCATTGCAAACCGAGTCTCAGACTGTGTTCCATCATTCGGCCCTCCAGGGGTCCTGCAGCTAGGTCAGGGCTGGGAGCTGGACGTCTGCCCCCGGAGGGGCTGTTGGAGCAGGCTGGTGGGAGCTGGGAAGGGCCAGGAAAGTTTCACGGCCCCAGACCAGCAGCGAAAACCCAATGAACCAGCACATTACCCAGGACTTAAAGCAGAAGCCCACTCATGAAAAACCACTGTGGACAGAGCAAGGTCCTTAACCTCATGGGTGGACTTTGGAGGTCTTTTTCTTGTTTAGTTTTTATTGATTAATCTGAGAGAGAGAGAGAGAGAGAGAGAAAGAGAAACATTGATGAGAAAGAGAAACTTTGATCAGTTTCCTCCTGTGCGCACCTGACCAGGGATCGAACCCGCAACCATTTTTGGTGTACGTGACGATGCTCTAGCCAGGGAGCCGCCTGGCCAGGGCTGGTGGAATTATTTTGGGATTATTTCTGAGGGTGGAGAGGACATGGGACACCCGGCGTTTCTCTCCTGGTGCCTGTGCCAGAGGTTGGCTGTGATCCTTGGCTGGGGACCAAGGAAGCGTGGAACATTCTTGGTAAGCTAAGCTGCCTGGTGATGTCAGGGTTTATCTCCTGGGCACTGTTTGCGGCCACATGCCAAACTCAACGGCCTTCCTCTGCTACTTCCTAAAACACATACCAGGGACTCAGATCTGACTCTACGTCACGCTCTCAAATTCTGTTAAAGTGACCTCTCCTACACGGTGGGGCGGAAGTCTGTGGACAGTCGTTCGTATGGAAAATACTACAGAAATTAAAAACAGGCGTTGGCCCTGGCTGGTGTGGCTCAGGGGACTGAGCGCCCGCCTGCGAACTGAAAGGTCACTGGCTGGATTCCAGGTCAGGGCACACGCCTGGGTTGTGGGCCAGGTTCCCAGCTGGGGGGGCATGAGAGAGGCTGATTCATGTTTCTCTCCCTCTCTTTCTCTCTCCCTCCCCCTCTCTCTAAACATAAGCAAACATAAAAACCTTAAAAAATAAAAAAAAGAAGCCCTGGCTGGTGTAGCTCAGTGGTTGAGGGCCGGCCTGCAAATCAAAGGGTCGCCGGTTCGATTCCCAGTCAGGGCACATGCCTGGGTTGCCGGTCAGGTCCCCAGTCGGGGGCGTGCAAGAGAAGAAAATAAATAAATAAATAAATAAATAAGGAATCAGATTCCAAAAAAAAGAACACAAATAATAAATAATAATACAAGAATAAACTCCATGTCTGTAAACCCCCTTTGGCCCGCCCTGTGAGATATAAAACGTCCCTGAGACTTAGCCAGCGGTATGAAGTCACAGGGCTTCAGCACCAAAAACCCATCTGGGCAGGACGTTGAGCTTCACCGGGTTCCTCCAGACCTTTCCCACTGGTCCTACCCTAATATTTTAAGTTACCTCCACTTCATGGTTAATCTTGCTTTCCCTTATTGGAATATTTAGGATCAAAGCGAACATTTAGGCTTTATGAAACCAGTCTCCTGGCACCCACGCCCTAGTCATTCTCTTCCTCCGATTCTCCGCCTGTGCACGCAAAGCGACTGGCTGTCCCCCGTTGACAGCAGGGGACGGTGGCCTTGGCACTGCAGCGCGCAGCCGCGACCTCAGCGCAGCCGGGGGCACCTGCCCCAGCGGCGCTGCGCCCTGCAGAGCGGCTCCACCTGCCTGCCTGCCTCCTCTGGCGGGCCTAGGAAACATCATTCGTATAATTCATCGTCCCCCATCAGCACGCGCTCCCTGGGTACCGGCTCCTCCAGGCCACGTGACACAGCGCTGCGTCACGTGGCCTCGGTGCCCTCCAACCCGGGCACCGGGTTGATGACGCGCTCAAGCTCCTTATAAATCGAGCTCCACGCTTGGGCGCGATCCTCGCTCCCTCCCACCTGTTTGTCCCAATAGCCCGTCGTCCCTGCGCTGGCCTGGCCTTCGTGGACATGCCCCTCGTGGAACCAGGTCAGTTTGCCGAGCGGTCCTGACTGCAGGCTCTTCTTCTAACGCGTGACAGGTTTGCTGCGTTCCTCGCCCGCTTCTCCACTCCCAGACCTGGGCTTCTTCACTTCCCCTGCTTAAATTACAGGCCTCTGCCTTTATTAAGGCTGTCCCCATCTGATCCACCTGCTCACCTATGTCTTTAAAAGAAAAAAGCATTTTTTTATCCTCACCCAAGGATATGTTTATTGATTTGAGAGAGAGAGGAAAGGGGGGAGAGAGCCATCAACTGAGCCACCCGGCCAGGGCCTCATCTGTTTCTTTCTCCCCAAACACACACCCTCTGTTTAATCAGCCCGGCCCCCTCGCTGCCAATCAACGGTCATGGCCTCCCTCTCCCCTACCTGAGAGGGTTTGCAGGAGCACGGCCCAGTCCTTAACCACCTGTCGGTAACTCTCCACGGAGTTTCCCTGGTGTCTACCTGAGACAAATGGAAGGAGCCCTCAGGGGTCTCAGCAGCTCATCCTGCTGTGCACCTCCATCTCATCCCTCATTCCTGCCCTCCCTTCCCTGCCTCCAACTCCACACAAGGCCTGGAGGGTCAGACGTCAAGCAGAGGTAATGGTCTCAGCAGCGGGCCCACATGTAGGAGGTCAAGGTCAGCCCTCCAAAGCTGGCAAATGGTTGTGGGAGGCTGGAAACAGGCGTGAATGCAGCCGTGTGGGCAGCTGCGGCCCTGTGGTTCTGGCAGAGAATTCAGTCCTCGGAGACCTGCCAAGAGTCGGAGACCCAGTCCCTGAAGAGGGTGAGAGAAAGCAGAACCTGGCAGAAACCCAGGTGCTGGGCCTGGGGCACAAGGTCAGAGAAAGGCGATATCAAGATCTTGCCAAGCCATGCAAATTGGACAGATCTGGATTCTGAGCCACCGTGTGTCCCAGCTGGACACATAGGAGGCCAGGTAGATTGTTAGTCTTCAAGAACAAGCACAAATTCCTTAGGTGGGAAACACCTCTCCTGAGCAGGTAAGGGGCCATTGGGCTACAGCCAGCGTAAGCGTGGAAGAGTCACGTGACGTGCCTTTGACCAATAAGCTCTAAGCAGGAGATGCTGGGTGGGAGTTGTCTTTTAGCTCCCTGAGTTAACTTGCCACCTTGTCCCTTCCTTCTGGAACAGACTTTTCTCAAGACTGGACGCCAGCCGCAGCCTTGGGTCCCTTGCCAAATAATCTGTTGCTGGATCCTTTAGTGTTGTACCACCGTGTGCAAAAATGCCTTCCGAAAGCTTGCCAGAGACAAGTGGAGAGTCACACTCTAGTTGTGAGTTCTCAGTCCACGTTTTCTTGGGGCTTGGTCCGTCCTGTAATACCACTCATGGTTTCTTTGTTGGGGCAGCTCCCCAAGTTCTTTATTCTGTGCCAATCCCACGCTAACTTCGAAGACCCTCCGCTATCCCAACTGCCTTTGGTCATCCATAAATGTAGACATTGGCCACTGCTGGCTATCACATGTCCTGTTTTTGTCACTTACCTCTGCTTTAGGGACTTACACCGATGGGGTGCATCCCCTATCCTGTATCGCCCCTTTCATCTCTTGCCCATTCACCAGATGGGTACCTCCGGGAGCTCCTGCCCCATTCAATGTTCAAACCCAGTCTTTCATTATATTTTATGCCTAACCAGGGCCTCCCGGTAGTGGGAGTATTTGGGTTGGTGGATTGCTTTAAACTGTCAGCATTAGTTGGCCCTGGCCAGGTGGTAGCTCAGTTGGTTAGAGTGTCGTCTTGATGAAGGTTGCAGGTTCGATCCCCCCCCCCGGTGAGGGCACACACCAGAAACAACCAATGAGCCCTGGCTGGTGTGGCTCAGTGGATTGAGCATCGTCCTGTGAACCAGAGAAACAACCAATTAATGCATGAATAAGTGGAACAACAAATGATGTTTCTCTCTCTCTCTCAACTCAGTAAATAATAAAAAAGAAATTAGAATATCAGCGTCAGGTATTAATCATATGCTATAGGTTCTTCTAAGAGCTTTACGCTTCTGATTCCCCAGTAGCTCGGTGAAGTATGTTACCTGGTTAGCTCCATTTTAAAGTCCTAAGGAAGTGAAGTAATTTTTCCATCAAATCAGTTGCCGGATTCTGCCAATTCTAACTCCCAAACTTCCCACCTATCCCTTCCTATTGGCCAGCCAAAGCACACCCTCCATCACCACATCTCCTATAGCATCACTGTCTCCCTCGCCTGGGCCCTCAGGCGCCCAGACCTCATGTCCTCCAGCCGGGCCACTTCAAGCATCTCTCCCAGAGGCTCCCAAGCTGTGCTCTGCTGGGTGTGACTAGGCATGGGCATGGGATGGCTAAATGCATGTGGGAGACACGTGATTTCATTTCAGCTTTCTTAAATGGGACTTGCTAGATCCTTTTACCTACCCTGTGCATTGCACTGCTCCAACCACAGGCTGTAGGTAGGCGGTGGTCATACGCTGACCTGTTTTGCTGTGTATAATGCACAGGTTTTTTGCTCAAATTTTTTGAGGGGAAAATAAGGATGCACATTATACATGGGTGTAGTGATTATATACTGTGGGTATAATGATCCCGTGTATAATGCACACAAGACCGTGAGTGCGCATTATCCACGGCGAATGTGGTATTTGAAAATGAGAGCATGCTGTTCACTGTTCAGTTCTAGGGACACTTGAGAGACACCGACTACAGCTACAGTGGACATGTATATAGTTTCCAGGTTCTGTTCTTCCTCCGCGTGGCCTGGCCCATTAATGACCTTGCACGAGCCTAGCTGTCACAAAGCGACCCTCCTCTTCTCTACCACATGTGGACAAGAACAAGGTCCCAGCTGCCGTGATGGGGAGGCAGGTGAGCCCGGAGCAGAGAACCCTGCGTTCTGGCCATGTCCCACCATCTGCTCTTTATCATTGTCCCCAGCAAGAAGCATGACTGACTGGTTCCCTTGTCCTCTCTCCACATTTTTAAAAAAGATTTTATTTATTTATTTTTAGAGAGAGGGAGAAAGAGAGAGAGGGAGAAAGAGAGAGAGAGAAAACCATTGTTGATCAGTTGTCTGTCACACGCCCCCACCTGGGGACCTGGCCTCCAACCCAGGCATGTGCCCTGACTGGGAATCGAACTAGTGACCCTTTGGTTCACAGGCCAGCGTTCAATCCACTGAGCCACACCCGCCAGGGCCCTCCACAATTTCTTTTTTTTTTTTTTTGTCTCTCTCTTCCCTTTTGTAGTTGTGCCCCTCATTTCTCCTTCCTGACATCACTCATCAACAGCCCTGCTCACAGTGTGGGCCAAGCAACGCTTTGGGTGCTTGTGAAAAATGCAGATTCCTGGGCTCTACCTCGGACCTATTGATCCGGACTCTTGGCGTGGGACCTGGGAAGCTGAATGTCAACACACTCCCCAGGTGAATCTCATAGACATTAGCAAGTCGGTGTCCTCGCTAGTTCTTACTGTTAATTTTGCTCTCAGAAGCTTTGTTGAGAACACTGGAGGAGAGTTTCTGTGTGACTCAAACGTATGATCCAACTGAGGCTCTCATGTGTTGCCGATAGCGTTTATCGGTGCTGTGCTTGAGCCCCCTAAGTATGAATAAGCAGGAAGTGAGTCTAGCCCCCCAAGGGGCTCAAAGGACTTAGAGAGCCATAAATCTCTTTAATCCCCCTCCTGTTCTTTAGTGGCAGATATATACTCATAGCAAAGTAAGGAAAACGAAGCTGATTGTGTGTTGGTGAATCACACTCTCTTGTGGAAGAATCCAGTCATCGAAGAGCTATTGAGATCATAAGACGGAATGGTAATAAGGAAGCCCACGTAACCCAGGAGCTGTTTCTGAGGGAGAAGAATCCTTTGTTCACGACCCAGGCAGAAGCAGGTTCCAGTCACGTCAAGAATTTTCCTAGCAGCATCATTATATCCCAAAATAAGAAATAACCCAGATGGCTGGCTCCTGGACGACGGGTTAATGAGGTGTAGAAAGTTGGCATTTTAGAACAAGACAAGCCAACAAGCCACAGATACGTGCCACACTCAGGTGCATCTCACAGACGTGATTGTGAGGGAAAGAAGGTGCAGACGTGAAAGAAGAGAGGCTGTAGGATTCCATTTATGTAAAGTTCAGAAAACAGGGAACACTGTGGTGTTTAGGAATTCAAACGACGGTGTTTAGAGTATAAAGAAATGCAAGGAAATCCTCGCCATAAATGTCTCCTTCAGGGAAGAGACAGAGGGTTATGTAAAGCCACCTGTCACTCCATCCTGGCCTCTCCTGGCCAGCGGTCTTGCCTCTTTTGTGCCAATGAGGGACCTAGGGCATTGGTGTTTGGGCTGTATTCTCAGGAGTGTTCTATTGCCTGGAAAGGCAAGTTGAGTCCTTTTGATATGTTAAGAGTAGAACAGCTTTGAAATGAGCCATCCAAAACCAGCCAGAGGCCTGGTCAATGTGGCTCAGTGGGTTGGGCATCATCCCCCAAACCAAAAAGTCACCCTCATTGGGGCAGACACCTAGGTTGTGGGTTCGATCTCCAGTCTGGGTGCATACAAGAGGCAACTGATCTCTCACATCGATGTTTTTCTCCCTCTCTTTCCTCCTCCCTCCCCCTCTCTCTAAAAATAAATACATTTTTAGCCCTGGCTGGTGTGGCTCAGTGGACTGAGTGCTGGCCTGCGAACCAAAGGGTCACCGGTTCGATTCCCAGTCAGGGCACATGCCTGGGTTGCAGGCCAGGTCACCTGTAGGGGGCGCGCGAGAGGCAACCACACGTTGATATTTCCCTCTCTCCCACCCTTCCCCTCTCTCAAAATAAATAAATAAAATCTTTAAAAAAAATAACAATAAATACATTTTTAAAAATGTGAGAGTACTGTCCTGGAATCTTAAAAAAAATAATCAAATTCATAAAAGAAAACTGTTCTGGTTGTTGCTGGATAAATGAAGACCAAAGAAGCACGGCAGCTGAAGGAATGTGTTCCTTCATTGAGTCTCGGGTGGAAAAATCTAAAAACATGCTCTCGATACAACTGGGGAAGCTTGAATGTGGCCTGTAGAGTTGATGTACATCATGGATATCCACGTTAGACGTTATGTGGAGTTGGGGAAATACGGAAGAACGCCTGTGCTCTTGGGAAAAACATGCCGACGGGCATGGCAAAGTCTGTCCTTTGTGTCAAGTGGCCCCACAGTTAAAGACGACAAATGACTGAGCACATCTGGTAACACATGGACCATTGTGAAATGCGGGTGAGGCAAGCTGTGTGTTCCTTGCACCGTTCTGTAGTCTTCTTTAGGGCTAAATAGTGCCTCGGAAGTGAGGAAGGCAGAATGACGATGGCATGTTTCACGCGACAAACATTTGACGTGGAAGGGAGAGACAGGAGAAAGGGGACTGAGCGCTGAGTAGGGAACCGGAGGGACCTGACGAAGTCCCCAGTACACGTCGCAGGAAACCAGTCCTGAAGGAGATGTCACAGCCGCTCAGGGCGTAGAGTCTGATACGGCTGGTGTGCCCGGTGGGAAGTGCCACGGGAACGTGAGAAAGAGGAAAATGAGGCGACCTCTCCTGGTTTAGGTGCGGGATGGGCCAGAAGTTGGCATAAGTCATTTAAAAAAATTTTTTTAATTTATTGATTTTAGAGAGAGGAAGATGTGGGGTGGGGGGAGAGAGAGCACACGAGAGAGAAATATCTTGTTCCATTTATTCATGCATTCCTTGGTTGGTTCTCGCATGTGCCCTGACTGGGGATTGAACCCGCAGACTTTGTGTATTGGGACGACGCTCTAACCACCCGAGCTACCTGGCCAGGGGACATAAGTCACTTTTAAAACCATAGAATTAGCTTCCAGGCCTGCACGACATCACTGAAGCCATTTCTAAAGAAGGGGCCAGTCATCAGTGGAAATACTGGATAAAGTCACACCACGAAACACTGCATGTAACCTCCCTGGGGCACATCGGCCAATGAGCTTCAGAGACTCTTAAAGCAAGTTGATTCTTTTTTTTTTTTTAAAGATTTTATTTGTTTATTTTTAGAGAGAGGGGAAGGGAGGGAGAGAAACATCCATGTGTGGTTGCCTCTCATGCTCCCCGTACTAGAGGACCCAGCCCACAACCCAGGCATGTCCCCTGACTGGGAATCGAACCGGTGACCCTTTGGTTCACAGGCTGGCGCTCAATCCACTGAGCTACACCGGCCAGGGCTGCAGAAGTGTTTCGAGCCCTACAACCAGGACAGCCAGGCCTGAAGTTGGTAAATCCGTCACATTTGGCTTTCCTTTCTGCATTCACTCCTGTAGCACCTGTTGCTGGGGACCTGGGTCTTCCCAGTGTCACCTGTGCCAGTCACAGCTCCGATTGCCAGCACCTGTATTTCTTTGCTGTGAGGTTTGTCGGACCAGCGGCAGCTGAGGTGCCCCAGCCAAACCAGCGGTGTGAGTGGTCGGCACCAGGAGGGTCCCTGTGTGTAGAAGTTCCCTCTCCCCTCCTTTGCGATGGGTTGTACCTGTGGAGTGAGCGTGGTACCCTGGCACCCAGAGTTCCTCCGCAGAATTACTCTGGAGCTGCCCTTCGCCGTGGGGGCGTGATTGACAATGCACCTTTCATGGGTGGCCTCCCTTTCCTCCCTCCCTCCCCTGCCCAGGTGTTCGAATCGCCTCCCAAAGAAACCACTTGTGCACTCACATCACCAACTCAAGACCTGTTCTGGGGGGAAGCCCAAATGAAGACAATTTCATCCATTCACCCTTCAATCCATTGACGTTTACTGAGCATTTGTGAGCCAGGCATGGAGTCAAGTCCTCAGCAAAATATTGTCCCTATAATCACCACAGTAGCGTCCCTTTTAGAGGTGAGGACACGGAGTCTTTGAGCAGAGAAGCTGCTGGTCCATCCTCACAGAGTTCGGACTGGCCGCTGGAAGGCGGAGGGGGCCCAGGCTCAGAGGCCCAGTTTTGAACTGAGCAACGTGGAAAAGGAGCTTTCTTTTGTGCTAATAGGAGGATATGATCCTGGTATAATATCGTTAGGAAGCACTGAGTAAAAGGAATGACTGCATGATTAGGACACATTTGGATGAAACATATTTTTGAGATTCAAAAAAAATGGATCTGTTTTCTGGGAAGCGGCAACCCGTCCCCACCCCTGCCTCCTCCGCCCCCCTAACATACACCTGGATTTGTTTATTTATTATGGTTTTGTTTATTTTTAGAGAGAGGAGAAGGGAGGAAAACATCCATGTGAGACAGAAAAATCCATTGGTCACCTCTGGCACGCGCCCCAACTGAGGACCGAACCTGCAACCCGGGCATGTGCCCTGACTGGGAATCGAACCGGCGGCCTTTTGCTTTGCGGGACAACGCCCAATCCTCTGAGTCAGGGCCACACCTGGATTTAGATCCTAGCTCTACCAAGCTTTGGCTGTGAGGCATCGGTGAGTTACTTTATTCTAAGCTCAATTTTCTAATTCATAAAATGCGTAACACCCGAAATTGTTGCAGGAATGAATGAGACTCATTCAAGCAACCCAAAGCGCTTTGTGGAAATAAACTGTCATTTTAGAAACTTTGACGGATGCCACCAGGACCATACTTAGCGGAAGCAAAAGAAAAGAAAACAAAACAAAACAAAAAGCAATATAAAATATTTTATGCCCTGACCGTCGAAATCACTAGCTGAATAAACCCTGCTCTTTCTCTATTGTCATGACAGTTTGCTGTCAGGAGAAAAATAACAAACATTTTTAAAAAGGCAAGCATTAGGTATAACATTGTCTGCGGCAAACTCAAAAAGAGTCCGATAGTAAATTTTAGCATTTTAATAATTTCGTATTCTTACCGCCAAGCAAGAATCAATAATACAATGTTGCTTATCAACTGCAAACTATATTCATGACGTTCCCCTAGCCAGATGTTTTCTTTAGTTGAGATATCCTGGAAAAAAAAACCCCAAAAGTGTGGTTGTCTTCATCGTTTTTAATAACCACGATTTTATTTCACTCACGCACTTCCTTAGATTTAAGAAATTATTTTGTCACAGTGCCTATGAGAACCGGTATGCTGTCTCTTAAAAACGGCGTTAGACACACAAGTGCGGTGGGAGCGAATTCAAAGGACCCCAGCGATGTGCTTGTCAGAAGGCAGCTTTTCTAAGGGTGGCTTCATTGATTTGAGTGAAACTGTTTTATTCAGAGCAGCTCAGATTAGCAGCGGTGGCAGCTGGTGCTCAGTGAGTCTCCTCCTTTCCACCCACTCTCCAGCTGGGTTCAGGCAGGCACAGAGAGACCGAAATGACCAAGGTCAGAGCATAATTCGATAGGACTTCCAGGTTTTGTGCTTGAGTGATTGATGTCGTCTTGGATGTGGGCGCAATTAGTGAGAATGACTGGTTGAATAAGCATAGATTTAAGGGGACTTTGGAGGCCCGCTTGCTCAAGATCTTCATTTGGTCCATCACAATATGAAGGTCTTATACATTGTTGCTTCCTTCGGAGCTGGAGGTCAGCGGATTTCTTGCAGTCAATTACTTTGCCGGATGTTTCTGTCCCCGTGGAACTGGATAAAGCGGCATCACAGGGGGAAATAGCCATCAGCTCGTTCATTCAAAGGCTTTCTGAGCAGTTACCAGGTGTTGGCCACCGAGGTAGGTTCTGGGGACACAAAGCGGGCCCAGGGCCTTCTCCTCTCTCAAGGAACGTTGTGGGGCGGGGAAAGAAGTATGAACAACACGTGGTGTCAACGGTGTGTGAGAAGGGACGCGACAAGACATGGAGCAGAGGCTCAGCCATGACCTTGCTTGAACTTGGCTACAAGGCAGGAGAAATTGCAGGCGAACAGGCTCAAGTTGACCTTCATAGGCAAGCACCGCGTGAGGGGCGGATGCGGGGTAGGGGTCGGGTGGGGGGCTGGGAGGAGACAAGGCGCCCAGCCAGGGGGCCCACGTTCTTGGAGTTTGGATACTATCCAGAAAGCTACAAAGAGCCCCGGATAGATTCTAGATTCAAGCGAGACAGCAGTGAGATCCTGTTTCTTTATAATAACCGCGATGATAATAACAGTGTTTATTACCATTTATTGAACACACATCAGGCACCGAACAGCTCACGTGGGCTGCCTGTGCTCATTGCCCACACAGCACTAGGAGCGATCTCTGAATGTCAGCTGCTGTCACGACGCTCAGCGCCTTCTAGGCGCTTCCCACCTCGTTCAGCGCCAACGGCCGCATCCTTGGGATGAGGTACAAAGCCCAGCAGGCCCTAGGCCTTGTGCTCGTGGGTCCTAGGTGGCTTTAGGCACCTTTCCGCCTCAGGGCCCTGTCTGCCTGGAATGTTCTTCCCTTTACATACCTATTGCTCATTCCCTCACTTCTGTGAAGCCTCTGTTTCCATATGTTTTCAATGGGACCTCCTCTTGCTGCTGCAGGACATCTGTAGAGTCCTCTGTTCTCTTCACCTGGATTTATGAGTCTGCTTAACAATTACCACCTTTTTGATACACATTCTGTTGGTCATAACCCCCATGAGGGCAGGCTCTGCTGTGTTCCAGAGCAGCGCGAATACATCAATCTATTCAATAAATATGTACCCAATGGATGAGTGAAGGCTTACAGTGGCCCCGTGAGGTCAGTACTATTATTTTCCCCCCTTTTCTTTTTATTTTTTTAAAGATTTTATTTATTTATTTTTTAGAGAGGGGAAGGGAGAAAGAGAGGTAGAGAAACATCCATGTGTGGCTGCATCTCATGAGCCCCCCTATTGGGGACCTGGCCTGAAACCCAGGCATGTGCCCTGACTGGGAATTGAACAGGCGACCCTTTGGTTCGCAGGCCGATGCTCAATCCACTGAGCTACACCAGCCAGGTCATATTTTCCCTCTTTTTCTGATGGAGAAACAGAGAATAATTAACTGCAGATTTAATGGAAGTTTCTGGTAAGTGGCAGAACCGGAATTTCATGAGGTAAAAAAGCTCACCCTTATTGAGTTGGTATTACACACCCTTCATTACCCTAAGTGTGTTATGTATATTAATATTTAATACTTATACCCCATTTTACAGAAGAGAAAACTAATTCAGAAAGGGGCTTATGATGTTTGCCTGGACTTTTTGTACTTGCTAATGCTACCGAATTCTAGAACTAGTTCTTTAAGGAATATATGTATGCCTTTACCTCCTAATTGCCAGGAGAATGAGGGAAAGAAATCTGGGATTTCTAACCTCACTGTGACCAGGGACTGCCGAAGGTGGCAGGTCACCAGTCAAGTCGGGGAACGCAGGGTGGGTTGGTTTGATTCTCCCCTTGATTCTCCCACATCCAGCTGTCCCCTCGGTTCCTTCATTGGGTGCTAGGGTGCAAGGCCAGTGGCAGTAAAAGGAATCTAGAATGACCACAGCACATTATGGAAGTTAGTAGCTATGTCCCACCGAAGCTCAAGTGGGTACACAGGCTCTCACCCATGAAGTCCTTGGGGACCCCCTTTGTTGCTCTGTGATCCCTCCAAACATACCTTACAACCCCAACCACATTCCAATCATCAGGCAGGGACAGAGGGCCCTGGCTGGTGTGGCTCAGTGGATTGAGCATTGGCCTGTGAACCGTAAGGGTTTCAGGTTCAATTCCCAGTCAGGACACATGGCTGGGTTGCGGACCAGGTCCCCAGTAAGGGGGCGCATGAGAGGCAACCACACATTGATGTTTCTCTCCCTCTGTCTAAAATAAAGAAATAAAATCTTTTTTTTTTTTTTAAAGAAAGGGATGATGGGAAATGGGGTATTCCATTTCTTTTTCGAGTAGGATCTGAAAGGCACACACATCATTTCTGCTTACATCCAACGGGCCAGAACGTAGTGACGTGGCCACACTTAGTCTTTCTTATAGGCGACCATGTGGCTAGGTAGTCCTTCATCATGAAGACCGACGAGGGGTCGATTAGCAATCGCTCTCCACCACAGATATCTACAACCTCGCAAATTTAACATTCCCAAACCCGATTCCTTGCTCCTCCCAAACCCACTCCTCTCCACAGTTACCCCCTCTCAGTCAGTGGTGGAACACGCCACAAATTCAGCAGTTCTGTTTTAGGCCAAATGTGAGGTGCCCGCGGAACATCCGGTGTGGATCTCCAACGTGTGTCCGAAGTTTCTGAGTGAGGTCTGTGTTGGAGAAGCCAACCGGATCCCTTGGTGATGGCGTGTATGCAAACGGTACAGGCAGAGGCGCCACAGAGGACCAAGGATGGAGAGAGGGGCATTCTGCAGAGAAGGCTTGAGCCACAGGAGAGGCTGGAGAAGGCGGAGAACCAGGGGAGGGGTGCAGTTTCCAGGCCTGGTTAGCAGCGCACGGAGGACACTGGGGAGCAGCCTGTATGTCGCCACAGCTATGCATATGGTCGACGGGTGCCAATGCTATATATCAGTGGCCGAGGAGGGACTTGGGAGGCAAGGACCAACTAAGAACAGATAGCTCTCCTGGGCAGAGGGGACGACATTAGTACAGGGCAGAGAGCAGCAGATTTTTCCGAGCAGCCGAGAGGCAGTGGCAGCAATTCAAATCTTGAAAAGACTCCCTCGCCCCACCCCCCAAAATGAGCTGTGGAAACGCAGAAGGATGGCTCAGGCTTTCAGACAGGAGATCGGGGGAGTGCAGATCGAGGTGGATCTGTAGAAATAAGGGTGGAGGTGCGAAGTTCCTGCCTGAAGTCTGTAACGCTGAGCCGTGATACGGATAATACCAATATTATCGCTACTGTTACTAAGCACCAGCATTTACCCAGCTCTCACCACACGCCAGGCGGTGTTCTTCACGGAGCAAATTGTGCTTCAACGGCCTTTCTCCAACGCCGAGAGCTTAGTCCCTTCTCGGTGGTTGAGCGTGTAACATTTTGGTGCGAACTAAAAATAGCAACAGTAACTTTGATGCCACCTCATCTGACCCTTTTCTGTGTCAGAGCTTATGTCCTGATCTCTGGGGAACGCTAGGTAATACAAAAAAATGGTGTGTTTTTGCTTTTCCATATTGATTCATCGGTTGTGACTCATATCAACAAGAAATCTTGAGCATCAAAACAGCCCTGTGAACAAACCCACTTCACCAGCAATTCGAGGCAGAATGCTTTATTTTAAAAATTTATGGCCATTAGAAGGTATATGTTTAGTGAACCCCCCCCCCCCCGCATTGTTGCTGAGATGCTGGGTCATTGGGAAAATGTGTCCATGGTTTTAGAGGTGTGACTCCCTCTTGGACCGTGAGCTGAGGGCAGTGATAGGGATTCTCAATGTGTTATTGTTGTTCCCGGAAGCCTGGCCGAGATCTGGGTTCATAGTAAAAGTTCAAGGCTTGTTCGAGGCACTCACGCAGTAGGCAAAGAAAAAAAAAAATTCAACTGTTTTCACTTTTATACCTGAAATGAGAAAAATCATTAGAAACAACTGGGTTTCATTTTGATTGGGAGCCTAGAAATGTCACTACTCAGCAGAAACTCAGGTGTTTTTCTGGAAAAGCACACTGAGGGAAGAAGACGGGTCTCATCACGGAGGTTTTATTCACAAAACCTGGAGATGGAACACTATTCGTGGTGTAAGAGTTCGGGACCACATTCGTGCTGGCCATGTTTACCAGCAAACACTCCAGAGTTTGAATATGGGTAAGGCCAAGAGCGCAGTGGGTCCTCGAGGCGTCTGCCACCAGTGTCACTCAAGGCCACGTTTAATATTCGTGACCGAAAGGGCTGTGGGCATTGTGTCCAGGTGCTTCCCGGGCCCTGGTAAGGAACTCCGGAGTCTCTGTGACATTTCACTGCGAGCAGATTTTACTTATGACTTTTTTTGGGAGGGGGGGACTCAGGGATTTCTGCCACGTTTTGATATATGAGGTCATTATAAAATTACATTTATTCAACTTAAGAGGAAGTGGGACAGCTGAAACTATTCTTACATGCTAGATGCTGTACTAACACGTTGATTTCTCAGTCTTCAAAGATTTTCATTCTCATTTGCCTATTTTGATAACACACAGAGATACGTGTCCCTAAAAGATTATGACTTTAACTAATCTTTTCCATACAATATAACCGCTCATCGTTTCCAAATGAGGGCCTGTAATGGGGAAATGACGAATAAGGAATTGAGTTAAAATTGGACGTGGTTTGAGGCCGTCATTGATCACTGGTGGTCCTGGAATAATTCAAATTCTTCTAGCTTGTTTTTTATAATTGGTTAACTTTTTATTAGAGTTGGCTGTAGTTGGGAAGCCCTGACTGTTAAAACATGCACTAAGAACAACAGCTAAATATACTGAATCTATGGTTGATACATATATATATATATAACATATAAGGAATATAATATTCCTAATATATTACATATATTCCTAATATAATTTATATATTTATAATATATATATATATATAAAGCTTGCCCAGCAGATGAATGGGGTCCCATAGAGCGTTTTGTGATGGGCTTATCGGCAAAGTTGCAAGGCGTTAAAACGATTAGTGGTTCCATTATTGCTTTGCTAAAAAGTGTGGCAGAACCATTAAAAAAAAAAAAAAAGCCTTTTTAAATGAAACGGGGACTTTGGGACTACGTGTGAAGACGCACGGCTTTAAGTGCATTTACTGGTCAAACGGCACAGCGCCGGCCTGTCCCCAGCTGGGGTCGGCCCGGGGCCGCGCTCCCTCTGCCCAGCGCCCGCCGGAGCCGGGCCCGCGGAGGGGGGCTTCCCCTTCCAGACCCGGGCACGCCGAGCGCTGGCAGCGGCCTGGGCGGATGACCTTGGTCGCCGGTAAACAGCCGGGAAAGGGTGGGGGTCGGAGACCTAGTGTCCCGGGCACTCTGCGCGCTGCGGGCGGAGGGGCCACCCAGGGACCCACCCCGTCGGCACTCTTTCAACTCGACTTGTCCCCCAGCAAAATGGGAAGCGACCACATTTCGGCACCAGTCCTGGGGTAGGCAGGGCGGGGGGGGCTCTCCCGCACTCCCGGGCGCTCCACGGGGTTTCCGGGGTACGACCCCATCTTTCTGTCGGGCGACGCACAGCAGCGGCTCTCGGGAGGTCCTGCCCCCTCCTCCCGGTGTCAAGATGGCGACCGGCCCTGGTGGGACTCCGAGAGCCGCGAGCCACTTCCCCTTCCCAACGCCCCCTGCGCTGGCGACGAGGCCCCTGGGGGGGCGGGGCCGCGCACGGGGGGCGGGGCCGGGCGCCGCGTCCCGCGTCCCCGCCCGGAGCCGTCGCCAGGTCCGTGGCGCGCGCTGCCTGCCGGGATACTCGGCCCGCCCCTCCAGTCCTCCCGGCTTTCGCCGCGGTCGCGAGATCCGCGTTTTCCCCAAGATGGTGGCGCTGGGCTCGGGGTGACTGCAGGAGACGGCAGAAGCTGAATCCCCCCTGGCCGGAAGCTCGACGCGCCGCCCTCCTCTTCCTCGCGCACTCCGCCGCCCCCGCTTGTGCGTCACCTCTGCCGACCCGGCGCTCACGGCCGCGGGCGGCGGCGCCTCCCTCGGCTCCTCCTCGGGGCCGCGCTCGGAGCAGCTCGCAGCCCAGCCGCGGCCAGGCGGGCCCCGCAGCCCCCCGGTGTGGACAGGCGGCGTCGGAGCGGCGGCTGGCGACGAGCTCGGGGTGTTGTGAGGCCCCGGCGCCCCCTTTCCCGGCCTCGGTCTCCGGAGAAAGAAGCGCGGGTCCCGCATGAGCGCCGGCGGTGGCGGCAGCCAAAGGGAACGAGGCGGTGGCGGGCGGAGGCGGCGGGCGAGGGCGACGACGACCAGTGAGGCGGCCGCTGCTGCGAGGGCCGCAGCCCAGGCGCGGGGGCGACGACAGGTCGGTGTGGCCGAAGCTGGGCCCTGGGCTGGGGACGCCGGGTGGCAGCTCCTTGGGGCCCCGCCGTCGCCCAAGCGGCCCGCGGGGCCGGCTCCAGCGAGGGCAGGGACGCCCCCAGCCCCGGGGCGCGTGTTGGGGGGCGCGTGGGGTGGAGGGGCCGGTGCCAGCAGCAGGCCCTGGTGGCCGCGGCTGCCGCCGCCGTAACTGTCAGTGCTGCTGTGCGCCGGCGGGCGGGCCGGGGCGCCGGGGGACGCGAGCGGGCCCGGGGGCGGGCGGGCGGGAGCCGCGGTGGCCCTTCGCGGAGCCGCGGTCGCGGGCCGGGCCTGGGCCCAGCCCGGCAAGGGCCGCTCGCTCTCGGGGGTTGGCGGGTTAGTGGGGAAATGTTCAGACGGGGTCCGGGGTGGGTCGGGGCTCAGGGCGTGACTGGTGGAGAGGGAGCGCGGACGGAGTGATAAATGGAAGCCCAGGGCTGTGTTCGCAGATTACTCGCGGGTTCTGAAAGGAAGCGTGAGCTCCGGGGCTGGCCGGAGGCTCTGCTCGGTGCAAGCCTGCAAACGGGGCGCCTGTCTCTGCCCCCGCCCCCACCCCCTCATTTTCCGTTGGGAGCGTGAAAAGGACTCCCTCCTCGTCGTGGGGTGCAGGGTTTTGTTGGTCAGCTCAGGGTTGAACGTGGCGAATGCTTTCGTCCGGAACACCGTTAAAGATAGTGTGATACAGACGCCGTTTGGTTCAGCTTAGAATCCTCGAAAGAGAATTGAGCCTCCGAATTTTTTAAAACGTCCTATGGGCGTGCTGAAGTGGAATGGAGAGTTTGTTTGGGGTTACATGTATTAAGTGGCTCAGGGTGCTGGCGAAAAAGTAAACTCGTAGCGTGGGTTTGCATTTCAAACTTCCCCTCCGTGATGAAGCAGTGGGAATGCGACCCGCAATGTTGAATCGTTGCGCTGCTTTCAGTGCCGAGAGAAGCAGGAAATTCCTACAGAATTTTTGGGGAGAAGGAAAAGGGCTTGAGATGGAAAGGACCTGAAGTTTAGAAAGTACAGCTCTTAAAAAGTTAGCTTTCAGAGACACTAGGCACCCAGTAGATTGTGGAAGGGTTTGGACAAGCAGGATGAGAAGTACCAATGCTTCCTGACGAGATGAATTTTGTGGACCGTGTCAAAACAGTTGAGAATTTAGAAAGAACAAATAAAGTCTTGTCATGGGTGTAATGGAAGTAACTCCGGAATTAGATCCCGCTTGTAAATCTGAGCTTCTTGCCACATTTTTAATGAAATGAATGCAATATTAATAATGGTGCTGATAAACCCAAAGGAGAGCTAGAAGCCCTTTAGGAAACTCATAATCACAACAGAACAAAAATAAGAAATAGACACCAGAAATAGTGTTTGCAAAATGAGATTTTACAGTGAGCTGGTCTTCCTGTGTCAATATTTGCCGACTAGTTGTTAGTTTGCTGGTTAATGTACACACCCTCTGGGCGCTGGGGAGTGTAACTTTATACAGATTGTGATACAAATGAGTGTTTGATCCTTTCTCAGAGGTTTTGTACGCGCCTTTTGTTTTTGATGGCTTAAAAAGGGACTTCTTAGGTGAGGGTGCTTGCTCGTCTGAAGTATGAGGAAGGTGCATTCTGGTCCCACTGGTCCGGTCCGTTGGACAAGACTTACCGGGTGCCTTCAGCGTCTTTGACACGTATTTAATTGGTTGTATTTCTTAAAACTCATGTTTAAATGGCTGTTCCTCCCCCCCTCCAAAAATATCCTGCCCTCTCAAACAAACAATAATTTGCGATTTCTCTCAATATACAGTCAGTGGAATAACCCGAAACTACGGGTCACGGCGCGGGCACTGGAAGTGCTATTCACACATGTCCGTTTCCGAGAGGGCTGCTGGGCACGTTCTTCAGGCCTGCCGCAGCTTCGTTGAGCTCCATGCTCATGTAATGTAGGACCGCCACGTCGGCAGCTGCTCAGAAATAGTTCACTTGGTTCTCACGTGAAGACGTTCTGACAAGTGATTGTTATCCAGGTAAAACACTTGGGGAAAGCCAGGCGCTGGTTTCGTGATGATGCGGGACAGCCGTTTCGGCTGATTGTGCTGGCCCCCCGGCAGGTGTGCAGATGCAGTGCCAGAGTGAAAGGCATGGCGGTGTGTGTAGTGGAAACAGCTTTGCAACTAGATACCGCTTTTAGTTCTGCCCTTACTCAAGCTTTCGACCCTGCAGAAGGTACTCAGCCTCGCTGCGCTGTGGTTTTTCATCCGTACAATGGGGTGGTGAAAGGAATCAGCTGTTTTGGGGAGTAAAGTGTGTAAAGTGCCTGGCACAGAGGCACTTAGTGAGCATTACCATCCTTTGAAGTCTTCTTGCCCAGGTTTTCTGAATGATCTCCAAGTGCCCACTATGCATGGGGTGGAGCATACTACCCTTGCCATTGTCTTCTTTCGGACCAGCCCTGAACACGTTCTTTAAGGGCAAGGACGCCTGGTGTTTACAAGAGAGTGTGTTACCAGAGTTCGGAGGAATCAGTTACCAGTAAACCAGTAACGGTCAAATAGCTTTATTAGGTACGTACCGTGTGAGCTAGGGGCAACAAACACGAGGCTCACGTCTCTCTTTCGGAAGCTATAATGACTTTCTTCACATAACGCCATTTTTCGTGGAGCCCCGTCACATGAGGGCGCCTCATTCTCTCCGGACCCTGAACCTCGCACCCCCAGCTGCTCCTCTGTGGAGGGTGCTGGGCTCCTGTCTCTATGCAGCTGTCTGGCGCATGCCAGATGCTTCACATCTTAGTCTCTCGGCCCCAGTCCACCACCCGGTGTCTGGCACATAGTGTGTTTGTAAAAATAAAAATAAGTTGGACAGTTGCCTGTAAATACGCTGGTACTTTTCTGAGGTTCTGTGACTATTCTGTCTTTTGGTCAGAGATTCGTAGAACTTTTGAACCTGAGTAGGCCTGGCCTTGAGGTCGGTTGCTCCATTCCTCATACACATGTAGAAATCAAAGTGCAGAGCTTCAAGGTGGTTTTCCTGAAGTCACCCAGCTGGCCGGGCCACAACCACAGGCTGTGTCTCGGAGCTCCCATTGAGGGCTCTGTGCACAGAGGGCACGGGCTCGAAGCCAGCGTGCATGGCCACGCTCTCGGACATCCATGTTCGCTGCACGTGTGCTGGAAGCAGCCGTCCCAAGGTGCCATCGGTGGACCTCTGACCGGAACAGTCAGTGCAGGAAATAGGGCCTCCTTTTCCGACCAGGAAGGGACGTAAATCACAGTAAATAGAGTGTTCACCTGTGAACTCAGGTCCAAAACATGAGGACTTTGAAGTACGTAAGGATGCTGTATGATGACTTTTCAGTGAAGCTGCTTATCAAGCGGTACCTAGTGAGTGTCTTTGCCAGCTTCTATTGTCATTCAGTGTCAGAAGTGTCGCAGCGCTGTGGCCTCAACAGGTAAATGCCACCTGGGGGGGTGGTCAGGAGGACGAGCAGGCTCACAGCCCAGCTGGGAAGGAGAGAAAGCTGGTGCTTTTTTTGTGTGTACTGCTATTTGCACACGAGATTTAGCTGACAGTTGTCACTGTTGGGTTCTAAGCCGTGTGACTGAACCCCCCAAGATTATGTATAAAATTTTAAGTGCTTCAGAGTCTTAACAGGTTCAGTGAACAAAAGCCGAGAGCCATTAATGTGGAGGTGTCAGAAGGTGGGGGCTTCATCCTTCCGCTGTAGCTTCTACCTGGTGACCAGTGGGTCATTTAGTCTCCCCAGCCTTTGTTCTGCTCCTCTGTTGGACAGTGGGGTGACTTGCTTTGTCTGTTTCAGAGGATTATGGTTTTCAGATGTGATCATTCTTGGGGAAAAAAGGGTTAAAACCAAGTTAGTGATTTGCCCAAGAAAACACGTTGGTGAGTCTTAGACAGGTGGTTGGAACCTTGGTGTATTTCCATGCTTTCTCCATTAACATTTTTATTTAACCTGTTCATGGAAGGGGAACTGTTTCGTGCGTGATGGCACTTTAAACTTGGTAACTACATCTGACATAAACGGTAGATCTCAATGGTTGGCGGTGCATTGTTCACTGTTACTAATCCAGAGTTGATCCCTTCCGTGATGTGCTTTGCTTTGACCTCTCCTGTTAATTTGGTAAGTGGCGAGTGGGTCATAAGTTTGACCAGAAACGAAGAGCGGTGTGGCGAGGCAGAATCTGTGAGACTGGTCAGAAGTCCCATTGCAGGAAGTCTGCTGGGGCCTCACGGGAGACGAGAACCGTATGTAGGGCTTTGCCGATTCAGGTCAGCACCTGAGCAGCACGCAGAAGCGTGGAGGCCGCGTGTGAGCCCGGAGCACTGCCACACGGGAGGGTCCGGCCCTACCGAGTGAAACCGGGCTGGCCGGTGCGCCGGCTGATGTGGCTGGTGACTCTTGACCGCTCACTGTGTTCCAGAAGTTGGTCTTCTCTACCTTCCAGATCCCTCAAGGTTAGACAAGCACAGAGAGATCCCTTTATGATACAAAAATGAAACGTGAAAGATTTCTTTGACCTCTTTGTGACTTGCAGGCTTACAGCTCTTCCTTAGTTCTTAACGTGTGCCCATTGCTTATACTTTCAGTAACTCAGGATGTCCTTTTCACACAAATCATGTCCCTGGGGGCCGCGTGAAGACGCTACCGGAACCGTTCCTTTCATTGGATGACTTAGGTCTCCTTGAGTCAAGAGGGACGGCTCATGCCTGTGGTAAACTTCTGCCTTCCTCTGCAAGGTGAGAAGGTAGCCTTGGAATCGCCCTTGTGGACTGTGGCCGCCAATTGGGCTCATTTAGTTATAAAAAATTCCTGTGATGAAGAATCAGTTCCAAGTTTCCCCCAAAGTAAAGATGTGGGCAGTTTGGAGAGGAATGTGACAACCACGAACCGCCCTTCAGTGGGGACAGGTGCTGTTGCTCCCTCTGAAACTACTGGCCCTCTGAGACGGCCCCTCGAGCACTGGGGACGCCGCCACAGGCCATGGCATTTCTCCGAGCGGCCAGCACATACCTCTCTTATCAGATGCGAGGCCTCATCTGCTGCTTTGGGAGGGAAAGAATGAAGTGCCCCAGTGTTTTCTCAGTGTGGGTCATAGGAGAAAATGTGGGTTTTGTCCAGCCTGCTCCTTATCTCGCTACTTTTTTCTTAGGAATGCTATTTATCATACCCTGTGTTTGTGGACGTGTCAGTATTGATAACCTTCAGTGTGCCAGAAATAAGGAGTTAGCCGATGCTTTTACTCGGGGAATTGAAAAGATACATCATCCGGGCACCTGTTGTATGTGACAGGTGTACTAATTGATACATTCTATTTCACACCGAGATAATTGGGCAACATTTGCCTTCTATTATAGTTTTCTGAAGTGAGCTGCTGGTCTGTCGTGGTCCATGTTGGTGATAGAAACCATACCGTTAAAGGTAGTCCAAGTGTAGGTCTTCTAAGAAGTAAAAAGGTTTCCTAATTACTGAGTTGCTGCTTCTGTATTTAACTTCTTACACGTGTCGCTGTGTCTGTAACATTGCTATGGACTGAATGTTTAGGTCCTCTCAAAATTCATGTGTTGAAGCACTGCCCCCCTCCTCCCCTCCGCCCCCATGTGAGGGTAAGAGGAGGTAGAGCCTTTGGGAGGTGATGAGGTCAGGAGAGCGGAGCCTCAGGAAGTGACCCCATGAATCCATGCCCTCGCAAAAGACTCCAGAGACCTCCCCTGCCCCTTGTGCCAGGGGAGGACCCGCCAGAAGGCCCCTGTCTGTGAGCCAGGAAGCTGCCCTCCCCAGACACCTTGATCTTGGGCTTCCAGCCCCCAGAACTGTGAGGGGCAGTTCTCTGTGGTTTACAAGCCCCCCAGTCTGTGGTGTCTGTTGTAGCAGCCTGGGTGGGCTGGGGCACACGTCACACACGTTTAAAGGCTAGGGAAAGCAGCAGATTAAATGGGTGAAGTGTGGTAGCCAAGGCAGGGATACCCTGCCTGACAGGCTGGAAGTGCTTTTCTTTTTTCCCCAAAGATTTTATTTATTTACCTTTAGAGAGAGAGGAAGGGAGGAAGAGAGGGAGAGAAACATCAGTGTGTCATGTGGCTCCCACTGGGGACCTGGCCCGCAACCCAGGCATGTGCCCTGACTGGGAATCGAACCGGTGACCCCTTGGTTCGCAGGCTGATGCTCAATCCACTGAGCTACACCAGCCAGGGCTGGAAGTGCTTCTTAAAGCCGACCTTTGTCCTGGCCCGTGTGGCTCAGTGGGTTGAGCTCCGACCTGCGAACCAAAGGGTCACTGGTTCAATCCCCCGTCAGGGCACGTGCCTGGGTTGGAGGCCTGGTCCCCAGTAGGGGGCGTGCGAGAGGCAGCCACACATTGATGTTTCTCTCCCTCTCTCCTTTTCCCTCTCTCAAAGTAGATAAATAAAATCTTTTTAAAAAATTTAAAAATGTAAGAAAGCTGACCTTAGTCTTAAAGTGAGAACACTTAAGAATTGTAGAAAAACTGAGCTGACCTGAGTCTTTCATTCATGCAAAACTAGACTGCAGCATTTCAAATTATTGTGTATTTCTTTAAATGTAATTATCGCCCAGTGTGCTCTACTTCAGTTGATCTTCCAAATGACAAGTAAAGTCTTACGGTTTCACTTTAATGCACTAAGGAGTCAGTCCACTCCCTCGGAACATTTCTCTTCCCTCTTTGGGGCGGGATGGGGGGAGGGGGAACTTAAACATCGATGGGCCTCAGCTGGGGAGCAGGTGGGTCACGTATCTCAGCTGGAATGAGACAGTTTACCCCTGGATTGAACGTGCTGCGGGAACACCTGTAGGCCCTTGCTGTCTGTCCGTCTCGCTGTCTTTTGTAGTTCCAGGTGTTTGTAAGTGCTGGGCGAGGGAATCGCTGCCTAGTCAGATCAGGAGTGCCTTTAGAGTCTGCTGTGGGCTGATGAGTGAAGCTCGGAGCTGTAAGTAATTTTAAGTAGCAACAGGACAGGGCTAATAAACGTTCGCCTGGACGGTGGGCGCTGTACAGTAGGAGTGAGCTCGAATCAGAGGACGAGTTTGCAGTAATAAATTCTGGGGACCGTGGGGCACATTTGTTTCTGGAGCTGTTGACCAGCATAAGTGATTCACCATCAGAGCCGGGGAACTGAAACGGTTCTGGTAATTTGGAATTTCGAAAGGCTCTCGGTAGATGCCGCTTGAGACCAGCACACAGAGAAGATTCTCAGATAAGATTCTCTGAGCCACGTAGCCGCGCACTTTTCTGAGCCCTGCGTGTGGGGGAAAGGCGGCATTTCAGTGTCAGCAGGTCACGGGGCGGCCTTGTGCAGCTGCTCAGTTATTTGCTTTTGGATGTGGTCACTGCACAGGTGGGGAGGGGAGGGCGGGCCAAGGGTCACTCCCGAGGGTTCAGTTCACTTCCGCGTGCAGTGCTTGCGACCCCAGAGCTCTCGATGTGTGTGACCGTGTGGCCCGGATTGGCCAGCAGGGCCTCAGCTGTCGATGTGGTTAGGCGGGTCCCCTGCGTCGTAAAACCAGGCATTCCAAGATTTTCCTGTTTCCAGGGAGTCTCTTGTAATTTGTGGTGAGTTTACCCTTCACCCTCTGATACTGGGGTGTAGAATCAATTGTTTTTGAAAGTGAGGAGCTACAGAAATAAATAAATGGATATTTTTTAAGTGTAAAAAGAAGTAAAAGTTTCCTGTTTTTCTTTATCCAGTTCTAAGACTTAGCAGTTATTATGTCTAGGAAAACGTAAACCAGATAAATACGTTATCAGTATAAGTACAGATACATGGAGCTTTTCTCCTTTTTTGGGGGAGGGGGTTCAAAAAACCATGCCGTACACTTTTTACAGTTTCCAACTTGATCGTGATGTAATTCACATATCATAAAATCTGCCTTTTAAAGTGTGCAAGGCAGTGGGTTTTAGCATGCTCAGTCTGCACCGTCAGCACGGCCTGATTTTAGAACATTTTCATCACCCCCCGAAGAAGCCCTTGCACCTCTCCCTGCTGCCCTGCCTTGCAGCCCCTGGCAGGCTTTCCTCCTGTGGGTTTGCCTGTTTTAGACGTCTCACGTGAGTGGGGCCACAGAATGCACGTTCTTTTCTGCGTGGTTCCCTTCGCTTAAGTGACTGAGTGATGTTCCATTTTGTGAACATCCACGACTGTTCACTCAGTTGTCAGCTGGTAACTTGTGAATTATTTCCAGTTTTTGCTTATTATTAATCACGTTGCCATAATCATTCATACATACGCTTCTGTGTGGACATGTGCCCGTGTACTGAGTTCTCTTGGGGGGGTGTGCACCTAGGAGGGGGACTGCTGGGTCCGAGGGTCGCGGGCGCACCGTTGGGAGGGGCTGCCCCACTCTCCAGCGTCGCTGGCCTGTTCCTATCTCACACGTCGCATCAGCAGCGCCTGCGGGTCCGACTTCTCTGCTTCCCTGCCAGCGCTTTGTTTGTTTGTCCCTTTTATTTTTTAAACACGTATTTTTATTGAGTTCGTGGGTTGCACTGGTTAATGAGGTCGGACAGGTTCCGAGGGCGCCCATGGCCTGTAGACGGCGCTGTGTGCTCACCGCCCAGAGTCAGAGGTCTGGGCGTGGTGCGGGGAGAGGCGGGGCTCCAGCGTGCCCGCCCTCGTCGCCTCCCACCGCTGGTCGGGGTAGGATATATTTCCGGGCTTTTCCGACCACTCGCGTGTCTGTGCTTCAGCCGCCGACACACCTGTCTCGAGTGCTGCGCGTCTGTGGTAAGTTTGAAATCGGGAAATGTGAACACTCAGACTTCGTTCTTGTGTGTCAAGACGGCTCTGGCTCTCTGGGGTTTCTTGAGTTTCTTTGTGAATTTTAGAGTGAATTTGTTCACTTCTGCAAAAAGGGCCGTTGGGGTTTTGATCAGAATTCATGTTGAATTGGTAGATCTAGTTGGGGAGTATGGCCACCTTAATTTTATGTTTTCTGATCTATGAGCATGGGATGCTTTCCATTTATTTGCTCTTTAATTTTCTTTTTATTTTGTAGTTTTTAGTGTATATGTTTTCCACTTCTTTTATTCAAAATTAATATATTTTGTTTAATATATTCCTAAGAACTTTATTCTTTTCAACATTAATTGCTAATGGGATTGTCCACTAAATTTCATTTTCAAATTGTTAATTTCTTGTGTACAGATCTTTGCACTGCACTTGAACAACTCGCTTTTCTCTTAACCTGCTACTGACGTCTTCCCGTGCGGGTGCCCCGCGCGCCTGCCTCCCTGGCGGGGCGAGTGTGTGTTGAACGCCCGCTGTGTCACAGGCATTTTTCCAGGTGCTAGTGGACACAGCGGTGGACCAACCCACTGCTCCTCCTGTTGCCGTGGGCGTGTGCTCAGTGCGGGGGAGAGACGGGTTCGGTGAAGTGCTTCGTGTGTTGCACGGTGCTTTTAAGCAGCAAAATAAATGAGGAAGTGGGGTACCAAGGTCTTGGGGTTGGAGGGGGTGAGTGCAACATTCAGGGCGCCCAGAGAAAGCCCCCCTGAGACGGTGGTTCTGGTTCGGGTGCAGGAGGGAAGGAGGGGAGAGAGCCAGCCTGGGGGCGAGTGGGGGCAGCTTTTCGGGGGAAGGGCAGTGGGTGGAAATGGAAAGGGGGTGGGGGGGCAGCCCGAGTGTCTGAGGTCAGCCGTCAGGAGTGTGTGCTGTCCCCGGCCCAACATGGGGCGGCGGTCAGTTCCTTGCTGCTGGGAGCAGAGCTGCGGTGAGCGGCGGAGTGGAAGTCTCTGGTGGGTGTGGCGGGTCTCTTCTCTGGGGCGAATAGCCAGGGTTGTGATTACTGGGTTCTGGGTCAGTTACAGCGCATTTCCAGATCTGTCTCCCGAATCGTTCTCTTTCACCCTCCTGCCAACAGTGCTCCGTTGCCCTGCACCCCGTCGGCATCGGGGTGTCAGCCTTCCCGGGGTAGCCGTGGCAGGAGGCGTGTGGTGGTCTGCCTTCCTGGTGGGTGGATTACTCTAGGCTGATAGGGTTTCTTTCAGCATTTGCTTCTGAGGAAAAGTCTGTGGTTGTACGTATTTTTCTTTCCCAGTCCTTAGTTTTTTTTCTGTGGCCTTTTAAACAAGGTTTTCTTTTTATCACTGGTTTTGTGATTAGCCTAGTGAGGGCTTTTTCAGTTCCTCCCTCCCTCTCTTCCTCCCTTCTCCCGCTCTCCTTCCCTCCCTTCCCTCTCTCTCTCTCTCCCTCTCTCCCTCCCTCCCTCCCTCCCCCTCTCTCTTGCCCTCTCTCTCCCCATCTCCCCCCAACCCCCGTCTGTGAGTTTGCTTTCTTCAGATTGGGAAAGTGTCGACCATTGTTTCTCCCCCTGTGGTTCAAACAGCCACTGCCCTCGGCCTCGTCCGCCGTGGGGCTCCGGGCGTTGGACCTGTGCCTTGTCACCGCCCCGTTGTCTTCAGGCCACTCACTGCCGGTGTCCAGTCTTCTGTCTCTGCCCTTCGTTCTGCTTTGTCTTCGTTCCACGCCTTTCCCCTGCGGTGTCGAAGACTCTGCGGAACTTCAGTTTGCAGCGCTAGAAGTTGGGTTGGGTTTGTTCTGCTGTTCTCTCTTTGCCGGGTCTTTGGGTCCTTGAGCACAGCTGTCACAGTTGTCTCAATGTCCTTGCCTACCAGTTCCAGCGGGTCTTTCACTTCAGGGTTTATTGATTGCTTTTTCTGTTGGTTATGGGTCATGTTTTCCTGTTTGCGTATTTCGTAATTCCTGGCTGGATGTTGTTATCTGTTAGTGTCAGACCTTGTTTTATCTGCCAAGGGAGGGGCTTCTGGTCAGCTGGGCCCCCTCCAGGCCGTGTTAGGGCGTGTCCAGAGAAGGCCCTGGTGGAAGGCTCACCGCTCCTGTGAAGGCCAGGCCCTCTCTCAGTGCTCTCCCGAGTGCCCCAGCATCCGCCCCTTCTCCTCACTTGGAGGGGGACACTGAGGGACCCCCCAGCCCCCTCTGAGCACTGGGTCAAGAAAACATAGGCCCTTCACCAAGTAAGTAACAGTGAGGATAAGATGAGCCCTACCTGCCTGCCATCCGTCAGCTCACAGCCAGAGGCCCTGAGGAGTGTGCAGGCCCAGTCGCACTTCGAGGTCTGGGGGAGCGTGTCTGGGACAGAAATTAGTGCACTGTTTTGTGGGGTCGGGAATATAAGGTAAGACAAAGAAGGCGCAGTGGCTGTTTGCAGGAGAGCTTGGCGACCCTGTGGGGTCTGGCCTGCAGGACCGGGGGGGAGCATTGCGGAGGTGGACAGGTGAGGTGGGCATCGGCCCAGGTAGGCGGGGCATTTCAAGTAAAGTCCTCAGAAAGGAAAGCCCTGGAGTCAAAGGTACAGGCAGCGTGGCTGGGCTGTGCTCAGACCATGGTGTCATGTGGTGGCCCAGGCCTGCAGTATGTGGAGTCTGAGATCGATCCCGTGGACACTGGGAAGGCGTGGAGCAGTTTTAGCACAGAGTGACGGCCACCTTATGGTGTTTGGAGCGGTGACTGTAGCAGCAGAGGCGAGGGCACAGGCAGCAGGGACCCGGGGAAGCTGGCTGCATGGGCAGAAGGAGGCAAGAGACACCTCCGAGACAGAGGAGACAGTCGGTGGCATTCGCGTACAGACTAGCCAGGCGGTAGGAGGGACTGAGCACGGCCCTTTGGAGTCGGAACCTTAACCTTGTGCTTGCTGGTTGGACGGCCCCTGAGGGAGCGCCCCTCTCTAAGAGGTTCACTCTGGGAACGCGCTCACGCACTGGAGGTGTGGGGACGGACGGTCCCTGCGTCCTCTGAGGTTTGGTCTAGCCTGAGAGAGAAGAGGCTGGACCGGCGGGCTTTGGCAAATTGTGTCTAGTTTCGTCTGAAATGTTTGGGATATTCGGCTTTGGTTTGGGAGCAGCTAAAGGCCAAGGGAAGGGAGAGTTGGGGACGGCGTTGGAGTACGGGGGACTTTCCACGGGAGACTTGGTGGCGCTGGGCAAGCAGCTTGCTCTCCCGGGAGCGTGAGGGAGCCTTGGCTGCGGGAGGTGACTGTCTCCCTTTTGGGCAGCTGGACTGAGGGAGCCCCTGCCCGTCCGTCTCCGTGGGGGGCTCTCTGAAGGTGTCTGATGGATCGCGCTTGTGTCTCACAGCCCAGTTTCTGTGTCACTTCTGCAGAATGCCTGCCCTTTCCCCGGACCGAGGCGGAACTCTGGACACGCAGCCCGTGTGGCCCAGGGACAGCGCTGTGTGTCGTGGTCGCCTTGCTCACTGTGGTTTTGTTGTTTGCGCCCATCCCCTCCGTGGGCAAGAGGTTGCGTCTGGTTTCTGGGCCACTGTGTCTTCGCCACTCAGCGGGCACTCACAGTCCAGTCGGCGTTTTGTTACTGAGGGCTGGTTGATACACAGCGTGGCACTGTTAGCTTAGTTAGTGGACGGTTGGTTTTGGCCGAACGGCTGTGAGGAACGTGCAGGTTAGCAGGTGTCAGCCCGTCTCATGGTCAGGCTCGATGAGAGCGCGGGGAGAGAAGGAACAGCACCAGTTTGTTCACTGGTGACGCGGTGACGGCAGGGTTGAGCGTGTTCGGGGTGGAGTGCGTTTTGTGGGCAGTAATCGAGGTTTTATTTTAAATCTCTTTTTAAGATTTTTTTTTATTTTTAGAGGGGAAGAGTGGGGGAGAAACATCCATGTGTGGTTGCCTCTTGTGCCACCCCCCACTGGGGACCTGGCCCACAACCCAGGCATGTGCCCTGACTGGGAATCGAACCGGCGACTCTTTGGTTCATAGGCCGGTGCTCAGTGCACTGAACCACAGCAGCTGGGGCTCGAGTTTGGTTTTAGATGCTCGTCCAGGTGGATGTGCACCGTCGGCAATGGAGAGTAGTGGGCTTTTGACTCCAGAGGTCAAAGCTTAAAGAAGGGGTGTGGGGTGGTCCCGACTGAGGGGCTGTGGGGACGGACGGCCCTGCACAGGGAGGCGTGGAGGGCGGGCTGCGGGTCCACGCTGGGGGCTTGGCCGGTGGCTGCGCGTGAGGGGCCGCCCGTTGACTGCAGCCTCACTGATAGCAGTCGGGTGACGCACACTTGTGTGTTAGGTGCAGGGGCTGGCACAAGTGCCGTCCCTTTTTGGTTACAGACTCTTGTTACAGGATCGTAAGCGTATGAGTCTGTAACATAATATCACACTCAGGCACACCACACCGTAGGACGTTCTATATGAAATGTTCACATTAAAACTTTAAATTATTACACCCATGTTATTACCCTACTAGCCACGCTCAAGCAGCTGTTCCTTCTGCGGGACCCTGCAGATCATGTCCTGTATTCTCACAGAGGAAGCTGGGGACAGAATACTGTTAAGGAAATCACAGGGAGAGAAATCACAATACAGAATTTACTGGAGAAAACTGTGTCTAAGTGGAGCTGTGTAGTCCAAGCCCCTGGTTTTCAAGCATCAGCTGCACCTGTGCATCCATTGCCCACCTTCAGCCCGTGGGATGCTGGGGGGTCTCCTGGCCTTGGCCCCTTCGTGTGTAAAAGCAGGAAACGGGCCGCGATTCTGGCTCCCCCGAGAGGTGCTCGGATTGTGTGCAGATGGGTTGGGTGCACCGTGTTTACCGAGGCGCGTGCTTTGAGCTTTAGGGTGCGTTTTTTGAGAGGTTAACTTTTGATGGATGTATTGAGTATCCGATTTAAGAAACGATACTTGCTGCCACATAGCGAGGCCCTGTAATGCACCAGGCAGCACCGTTTTACATACTTTTAAAGCATTTTCTCTAATACAACAACCTGACACCTGACACTTCCAGGGCAAAAGGTGTGTCCAGGGCAGGTTGTGGACAGACAGGTGCCCTTGTGTGCCTGACATAGCAGATGCCCAGCATATAGAGTCGAATGCGAAGCGGAGGTGCTGTGGGTCTCTGAAGGAGCTGGAGGCATGCAGTCAGAGCGTCTCCGTGTGCTTTCAGCCCTTGGGGGGGGGGTGAGGGGCCAGAAGTGGCCGTGCTGAGCTCTGGGTGAGGGTGGGAAGGGGGGGCCCGGCCAGCCTCGTGCCCCTCGATAGGAGTGTGTTTTGGTGGTTGTAAGTACCATCGAAGTGAATCTGCTTCCGTGATACGTTGTCGAAAACCGTTTTCTGTGAAAGTTTCTCCAGCTGTCTGTGTAAAAAGGACTGAGTGAGCTGTTCTGTATTTTAGGTTAAAACTCTGTAAGATCCTGATCTTAGACTCTACCAGCCCCTCAGAAGTGTGGCGAAATATGGTATGTTTCTGTTTTGTTCGTTTGTTTTGGAATTAAAAATTGCATGTGTATATTCATGTCATGGTTAGGGTGATGACAAATGAATTCGGCAAACTGGGGTGCTGCCACTTTTAAAGCACTGTGCTGGGTGCTGAATCACCGTGCCACCAGGTAGACTGCACGAGGGGCCCACCTGGGACTGCGCAGGAATTTAGGAGAGGTCAGTGCGCGGTGAGCAGTAAATTAATATGCCTAACAAGGTCGAGGAGGCAGGTTGGGCTCTTCGGCTGCCAGTTAAAAATAGCTTCCATTTGTTGAGATCTCACTGTGCGCCGGGCCCTGGTCCGAACCACCCATCTGTCAGTGTGTCCGTCTTCATGACAGCCCTCTGAAATAGACCCTGCCGTTCCCATCGTGGTCCGCCTTTGCGGAAAAAGAGGCTCCGAGAGAGTAAATGACTTGCCCAAGGTTTCCCGGGGAGGGAGCAACCCAGCGGGGACTTGCTCGCAGACTGGCGCTGGCGCCTGTGTGTGCGCTCTTGAGCGCTGAGCCCTCTGAAAGGGGGGGGGGGGCAAGCAGGGAGGGCTCCACCCCGTCATTGTCCAAGACGTGTGGCTCCTGAGTGAATTCACGCACCTCGGTTAGTCAGAAGTGATTCTCACTTTCTCATTTCTATGTCTGCAGGTTGGCCAGGTAGCCTTGCTTGAGCCTTCTAAATCCAAACTGCCCATCTTCTGAGAACCCCAGAGGGGGCGTTGTTCATGTCAGGGGGACTGTGGCCTCTTCCCCGTAGGACCTCAGAATGTGCTAGGTTCTTGTCAGGAGACAGGTAGCTAGGAGAGGAAAATCTGGGAAGTTGAAGTTGATTTCCAGGGAGGATTGTGTGTCCCATTTATCGGAGTCCCTAACGTGGCTTCCTGTCCTCAGGCCCGCCCTTACTCTTGCCTGCATTTGAAGACCAGGTCACATCCAGCCTGCAGAGGGACGGGCTCCAGCCCTGTCGGGGCGTTCTCACGGCCTCACAGTGGGCTCTGGGGACCACCGCCCACAGTTGTCCCTTTGAAGGTGTTAGCTGCCTTCAAGGGCCCTTTTTTCTCCCTCCTCGTTTCCCATCGTTCCTCAGTTGGCTTTTCAGATTTGCCCTGGGGGCACGCCTGGGTAGAGAGACCGTTGGGAAGGAGCACTGCCCGGAAGGAGCTCCTGATACTGGGCAGCTCAGCTGTGCGTCTGCAGAGCTGCAGCGTGACTGAGATGTTGGGTGAATTTGAGCCACGGCAGTCGGGGAAGTTCAGCTCAGGCCAGGCGAGGGGACGCGACGATGCTAGGTCAGGGAGGGGAGGTGTTTTCGCAGTCGGCCATTTCTCATGAGACGAGTCGCCGTGGATTTACGGCTGAGAGAGAGCCGAGCACATTTTCACGTTAGATTGCTCTCCTGAGTAATAGAGTTAGGGCTAGGCTTTGGTGCACGTGTGCGTGTATGCACACGCGTGGCTGTCTGGGAAGGGTTTGGCTACCTGGGAAATCCTGTGCCTGTTAGCCCCGTTTAAATACTGCCGTGCCTGTGGGGTCCCAGTCCCCGTTCTCAGTCCTGACTCATGAACCCGTGTTTCAGCGGAGTCGGTAGATCTGGGTTCAGTACCAGCTTCACCACTGATTCTAAAATCCTGGGCAAGTCAGTTAACCTCCCCGAGGCTGCTTATCTGTCTGTGCTTTGAAGCCTTGCGCAGTGTTTGCGCTGATGGGGTAGAGGGCCTGAGGTCACGAGACTCGAACAAGACGAACAAGACATGCTGACCAAAGTGCTTTGTAAACAGGGCCACTCCATGAAGGTCCAGGAGCTTATGACCACATGTTTCTCAGGGGAAGAGATCACTCAAGAAAAAAATTCTGGAAGGTAGTCCCTAAAGGGTTTCTGTAATGCCCCTCTGACAAATGCTGCATCGGACCCTTATTCAAAGCCTTGACGATGACTTTTTGAACAGCGTGTCGGGTTTATATGTTAAAGTGTTCTAACCAAACGTTTGTTTAATTCATTAGAGTTATTAAACCTGCGCTCCGACCAAGTTAGCAGCTAGACTGGTGTGACAAGCTGTTTTGAATCAGTGACTCAGAGCTGTGACCACCCTGATGTCAACGAATGGCCACAGCTTGTAAAAGGTAATTTTTGAATGTTGTTTCACAGCCTTTAGGAGGCTGCCGCTGTTAAGTAGAACGCCCTGTAAACCAGTGGAGAAAGTGTGGGGTTGATGGGGACCCCTGCTGAGAACAGGGGGCCTGAGGCTTGATTTGCTTCTCTAGTTAATCTCCTCTCTAGACTCTCTCTCGCTTCCCTCCCGCCCCCCCAGACCTGTCTGTGGGAATGAACGGGAAAACGTTTCCCCAAAATTTCAATACACGTTTTATTGTGAACACTGTAAAACTATGCAGAAGTTTTTAGTATGCATTTTAAAGTGTGCCTTTTGTGCGGTGAGAGTCTTAACTGAACGTTTCCGGAAGCTTTGACAAGTTGGATAAAACCAGTGCGCTGTCCCCACCTAGAGAGCGGACGTGGAGGTGAGCCAGCCTCCCACGCTCTCTGGCCCACGCCGCAGCGCGCAGGTCAGGGGCCTTGGGGGTCGCGCTCTGCCGTCCGAGCTGAGGCCTCACGTTGGGACGCTGCCAAGCCCTCTTTTCTCATGTCACCTGCTGCTGTGTAGTTGTGACGTTTTGTCTCTGATTTGTGATTCTGACAAACTGGGCGCTAACCCGAGTCCCTGGTTTCTGTTTTTCCTGTGATCGTCTCTGCCGATTTCGGTAGAATTACCAGCATGTGTTCGATATTTACTTCCAAAAACCTGAGGGAGAGAATGAGGTCTCCTAGCTGTGAGACACTTCACAGATTTGAGAGCTTGGAATCCCAGCTTGGGGCTATTTTTGGTAAACCACTTAGAATGCTGTAGAAATACGGTATACGGGAAATGACTGGAGATTTACCCAGCTGTGTACTGTTACTTGTTATTCTCCGCAAGGAAAGTGTTTCTCCTTGTTCTGTGTGTGTTCACTTTTCTCTTGATTAAACAACACTGTCCATTTTGAGTAAAAACAACGTATGTTAACTACGTGTACGAGACCTAGAATAGGTCTGTTTTAGGGTGATCATCTGTTTCAGCCTTTTTTATTTTTATTTTTATTTTTACACTGAATTGGTTCACATGACTTGCTTGGACTCAAATGGCTTTTAGTAACCCGCTTTAACCCGTTAGCAGTAAGCGACAAGCTAGTGTGTGTGCAGTGGTTGGGAGGCGTTTCCGTGCCAGCGCCTCTCCGGCTCTGGTGCAGGGACCAGGAGCTGGGAAGCAGGAGGGAGTTACCCGTGATGACGCGCTTCAGCTCTGCCCACTGCAGAGTCCCAGCTTGGTGGCAGCTGTGCTCTGTGCTTCTGACTCGGACTGATTCGTTTCTCGCTGTGTCTTAACTTCACTTCCCAGCAATGTTTAGCTTTCCTGTCCTTGGTCCCGGCTTTCCCCTCTTTCTCTTCCCCTGTTAATTTTGAAAGTTTTGCTGCCTGCATGTTTCCAAGCTTCTGATCTGCCTCTCTGCCCTTAGTGCCAGCAGGGTGGTGTTTTGTTTCGCAAGCCTGCCCTGCCTGCTTGCACTGTGGCGTCTGATGCCGGAGGGTCGCGCTGTCAAAAGCGGGTCCGCTGGCACACTTCAAACTTTGGACCACTTCAACAGAAGAATCTTAAAACCAGAGCCACCAGCGAAAGAAAAAAAGTATTTTCCCCATTTCTTTCCTCAGGTTTTAGCTCTCCTGTCTGAGAGACACCGGTTTGGAAGCAGTCTTGGGGTTCCTACCCACGAGGCTGGTGGAGACCAGGTGGGTCACGAAGGTGATTGGCCTGCTCCCTGGCGGAGAGGGTGGAGTGAAATTCTTACCTTCGTGTCACTGCCAGGTCACTGCCACCTGCAGCACGGCCCGATCCGTAGAGCTGATGTACTTTGGTGCGGAACTGAGTGTGTAAACTGCGGAGACGATCCGAAGCCAGGACCTGAGCTGCCGGAGCCCTGTTCTCCCATTTTCCCCTGGACTCCGGCCTGCGGTGCGGGGTGACTCTGAAAGTCTGAGAAATGTGCAAGATGCTTTTTTCCTTTTGCTGGTGGCTCTGGTTTTAAGATTCTTCTGTTGAAGTGGTCCAAAGTTTGAAGTCTCCAGGCCGATAAAGGTTCAGGTCCAGTTTTTGTAATGTCATTGTGAAAATCCAGCTTGTGAGCTCTACGAGGTGTTTTACCCGCTTGGAGAACTTGAGCGTGCTGGACTTCGGTGTTCTGGGGCTCCCGCGCTGCGCACGGGCCGCTGCTGTCTGTAAACGCGAGTGGGGTACGGGAATTAACTTTCTTCACAGCATGAGGGGGGCAGGCCAGACCGGGTCACGACCAGAACTGAAAGTGAAAGGCTTTTCAGTGTGCCGTAGGGTTCTGACTTTCTCCCTGTGATCGCAGCAGCAGATGACAGAGCAGGAAAAGATAACCGGCAACCGTCGGTCCCCGACGTTGATCCCCAGTTGTGCACAGCGGACTGCTCGTGTCCTGCCCGAGTGTGTCCCGGCCAGCTCACTTCCTGGCTGAAGCACGACAGTCAGGGTCAGGCTGCGGGTCTGACTGAGGTGTCCCTAAATTCACCGAGGCCGTGAGGGCTCGACTTGATTTATCCAGAGCACAGGCAGGCAGACTTCTTCTGAAAAGGCCCAGGCAGTGAATATTTCAGTCCCGCGGGTCCGATGCGTCTGCCCGAGTCCCCAGCCCTGCCCCTGCAGTGCAGAGCCACACACGACATGTAGCCAGGCGGCACGGCTGTGTGCCAGCAGGGCCGGACCACGGGCGGCGGGCAGCCTGCTGAGCCCTGATCTAGGATTCGGGGCTGTGGGCACCGGGGAGCACCTTGGGTGCTGTGGTTAACCAGTACCCGGTTGTAGAAAGTTTTTTGGTCGTCCGTTTTTATTATAAACATTTGACCTTGTGAGTAATTATAATGGTTTGTATGTTGGTATCTACATGTAGTGCTTGCACTTTCCTTTCCTTAACCAGAAAATGCACTGAGGGTTCTGACTAGCCCAGCCCTTCCAGAAAAGGCACTGTGGCTGTCTGAGTGGACCACTTTTCTCACGTAGAAACAAACCCTTACTTACTTCTGGAACCGCTAACAACGAACTCCTGTTTTCAAATGTGTCTTCCCAGATGACACGGGCCCCTGGTGTGGAATGTGGCGTGTGTTACTCACCTTTCCTCAATTGCCTTTTGCAGATCACCAGGAGAACCCCAGTCTGACGACATTGAATCCAGCCGAATGTAAGTGTGACTTCGTCCAGGTCGCCCCGGGCTCCTTTAGGTGGTGTCAGGTTATTTGAAAGTAATTCTGGGTTAAAAGAGAGTAATGCTCTAAAAACGAAATCGGGGGGTGGAGCTGTACCTACTCTTCTCCCCGCCACATAAGTGCCTCTGAGCCTTGGCAGCACATCCCTAGGTGTCCCAGCGGGCAGTGGCACACTCCTGGGTCCTCACGTCTTTTTGCTCACCCAGCAGCAGTGGGGAGGGAGTTGAGCGTAACAATCGTGTGTGAAGTGTGCTGTGGGCACAGAGATGCACAGGAATTTGTTCCTGACCTGCAGACATTTCCAGTCTGCGCAGGGGACAGGCACAGAAGCTAACTATCTTGGTCCTTGTGGTAGAAGGACGCAAGGGTGCGGGGGGGGGGGGGCACATAAAGGAGGGTCAGGGCACCCAGGTGTGCAGGCACCTGAGCCAGGGTGCAGGGAAGCGGGGGTGGCCAAGGTCAATCAAGACGCGTGACTGGGGGCCAGGCCGCTGGAAGCGAGGGCAGGGCTGCTCTACACAGAAGCCTGAGCAGAGTTCGAAGCAGCGTGGTGAGTCTCGGGAGCGGCTGGCAGTTGTGGGTTTTGGACCGTAGGCTGACTGAAGGCGGGAAGTGCCGGAGCTGAGACAGGGTAGAAAGGACTGGGGCCTTGCGTCCTCTGTGCAGGCCTGGCCTGTGTCTTAGAGTATTCCGGAGTCAGGGAAGGGTTTGCTGCTGTGTGTCTTGTTAGAGACGTATCTTCAGTCACTTTGGCCACGGGAACAGGACTGCTGAGAAGCGCGTGCTGGTGGGTGCCGGGGGCCTCAGCTCTTCAGTCCCGAGAGCTTTCTTTACCAAGGGCCGCCGTGGAGTGGGAATTCAAGATAAGGCTGTCTGGGTGTAAGAAAAATATTCAGAAAATGAAGTTGGTAAGACTGCAGTGATTAGTTCTGAGAATTTAAGAAGCTTAGGATCCAGGAGGGGCGGTGGCCAGTGGAGCAAGGGTTTCGAGGCGGGCAGGGTTGGGGCGAGGAGCACAGGAGCAGGGCTGCTCCTGAAGGAGAACAGAGACCCCTGTCCCGTGAAAACCAGCGGACATGTGACATCACATGTGCTCGTAGGTGAGAATGGGGGGCAGGGGCCTGCTGTACTGCCCTTTCCGTCTCCTTGGAGACCACACCCGGTGCTGCTTGAAAAGGGGGGTTTGGTGGCCAAACGGGTTAGGGTTCTTTCCGCAGGCTAGCTGAAATCGTTTAAAATGCTGCCGTACACGTGGGTCTCCAAGAAGGGACTCCAAAATGCATTTCTAAAATGCTTGTGTCGATGTAACCTTTACTTTGCAAATTTTTTGGAAAAACGTACAAAGTTTGCCACCCTGATCCCTTTTAGGTGCATGTGTCAGCGGCATGGAGTCCAGTCAGGCGGCTGTGCGTTCTTGTCCCGCCACTGAAACCTCCCCCTCCTCACTCCCCGCCCAGCCAGCCCTCTCGCCAGCCCCGGTGGCCACCGTGGGCCTCTCCGCCTCTGTTTGGACTCTTCCCCCACAGAAGGGAGACCTGCAGTATTGGGCTTATTTCACTTAACACGTTGTCCCCGGGCTCATCCGTGCTGTGACCTGGGTCAGAATTCCCTTCCTTTTTGGTGCTGGGCAGCCTGCTCAGGTGTGCATGTACCACTGCTTTTCCGGCCATGCCCTGACCACCGGGGTGCCTCCTTGTCTCCGCTGCTCTGCATGGTGCGGCCAGGGACGTGGGTGTGCAGGTAGCTCTCTGAGACTCTGCGTTCAGTTCTTGCAGTGTGAGCCCTGGAGTGTGGTTGCCGGGTCACGTGGCCAGCTGTGTGTTTCGGTCCTGGAGGAGCCTGCATACTGTTTGCTACAGGGCCGGCCCCTTGTGTTCCCGCCCGCAGCGAGCGCACACGGGCCCCGTTTCCGCACCTTCTCCTCAGCCTGGGATCGCCTGGTTTTGCTTTTATAGTAGCTGTCCTGATGGCGTGAGGTGACTTTGTCGTTTTGTGGGCACGCTTTAATAGTGTTGTGGGCACAGTGTTCGGTTCGGGAGTCGAGAGGACGGGAAACTTGGAAAGCCGCTGGGCAGAGCAGGGCAAGAGGGGAGCCGCAGTCAGAGACCTGCCATAGAGAGGGCGTGGCGAGTTCCAGGTTGGGGACCAGCAGGGCGGGTGGGACAGGACCGCTGGAGGCATGTGTGTAGGGCGTTGCTGTTGGGGTGGCTGAGTCCACGGCACTGGCGGTGGCCGCCCCGGGAAAGGCGGGGGCGGGGGAGGGGCGGGCCACGGTGCTGGGTAGGCTGCAAAGGCCCGAGGGGTCAGAGGGCTGGCTCAGTGTGCGTGAGACTCGTGAGGACACGTGACAACGGCCAGAGGTTGGGTGACGATTATGCCGAAGGCAGTGGTGACACCAAGAGGAGGTGCAGGTCCCTCAAGTTAAGGAAGGCCAGTGTTTTGGGGGCTCTTGGATGAGGCCACCATGCCAGTGATGCAGTTGGGGGCAAAACAGAGCCTTTAGGGTGTGGGGATAATGTACCGGAAGGTCGAAGGGGGAGGAAGGCATTGACACAGGCGACGTGAGTTTCAAGTGCGGGTTGAGCTGCGGTTTGTTCTCACACGGGGCGGCAGGAGAGTGACGGCGGGCTGGCGGGTCCTAGTTGTCTGAGACCCCACGCAGGAGAGGGCTGAGAGGGAAGCAAAGCCCTGGGGGAGCCAGGCTTCCGGGGAAGCTGAGAGGTCCCGGAATCCCCCTGTGAAGCGGTTGGAGGTGGGGGCAGCCCGCATCAGAGCTGTGTTTCTAGAGACCGCGGTGCGTCATCGGGTCAGGAGGATGAATCAGGAGTGAGGGGCGGGGACTCGTGGATGTGACCGGTGTGAAAACCGGGGGCGCCAGCAATGGGAGGCCTGATGGGATGCCGGCCCTCGTTTCCCAGGAGGCTTTGGGTTAAGTGTTGGTAGAGTCAGCACCCTGTCCCACCGCTTAGCTTCACCGGGCTGAGGCGCAGGGAGGTGTCTCCACCCAGGCGTCGGGGGTGCTAGCTGGCACTACGCTGGGAACACGGCTCCCGTGCTCGTGTCGGCCACCCTGTCGCACAGCCCTGGACCAGGGAGAGCAGACGGTAAGGTGACCAGGTCCAGGTTGGCTCTGCCTTCCTCTCGAGTCCTGGTTTAGCAGGTAGACGGTGTTCGTGGTGTTGCCTGAGCGTTGGCCGGGGTGTGTGGTCCAGGGCGCCTCTGCCGTGCGTTGAAGCACGGCTTTCCTTTGGCACTTTGTGGGATGCCTCGTGTGCGTTTTAAACAGTGATTATGTAAAGAAAAGAATATACCTATTTGTTTTTATGAATTCTTACTGCTGCCTATTTCCCAAGGTGCAGAAAAACAGTAAACATTTTTCACAACTGCATGTTATAGTTTAGCCTAAAAAGGAAACTAACACAGTAATGCAGATCTTTGTATTCAGTGCTGTGTCTGTTCTTCCTGTATTTTAAATGTATTTTATTTTATTTTTTAGAGGATGCGGGGAGGGTAGTCTGCACTGGGTTATGAGGCCCCTGGATTTTCAGTTCATGTGTACCATGCAGTAGAGCCTCCTTGAACACATTCATTTAGACTCTTTGCTTTTCTTAATGACTTCAGAGTAACGTCTAGGAACTCCGTGTTTCTCGTCTCTGGGAGTTACGCCCCACGCGTAGGCTGTGGGGCCCGGTGCATAGGCAAGACGGTGGACGGAGCAAGAGGCAGCGTGTCGGGGGATTTCTGGGTTAGGCTTGGCCGGGCCCCGGGGCCTTCTCTGCTCGTTGCCCCGGCCCAGGCCGCCCCGCCCGCTCCCTGGGTTAGAGCCGCTGCATCTACTCTGGTTGCCTGTTTCTGCCTCCAGCTCTGGCTGACCCCTGGGTTAGAGACCCAGGGCCAGTCATTGAAAGTCCGATCCTCCGAGTCTTGCTGACTCCGCCCTCAGAATGTCCATAGTTCGGCCACTGTCCCCACCATTGTCCCCTGTGCACGCTGATGAAAACCATCATCTTCTGCCGAAGGAGAGTCATCCTGAGCCTTCCTGCTGCGTCCCAGTCCCTCCCGGTGTGTCCCCTGCAGCCCAGCAGTGCTGTGTCCCACCCTTTCAGGGACTTCCCTCCTCTCTCTCAGGGAAGCCCACAGGAGCCCCTCTCCTGCTCATGTCTGTCCACGTCAACTACTTCTCTTGTCCCCGTGTCTCCCTGTTCCTGACGCTTGTGCCTGTGGTCTGTGACCCTTCTGTGACACCCACAGGGCTTTCTCACTCGCTTCAGAGGGCCCTGCTCAGTTGGTGTCTGCTCAGAGAGGCCTCCGTCACCAGGCTGCTTAGCCCGTGACCACGTTCTCTGCTCTCCGTTCCCCTGGCCCTTCTGGATGCGTCTCCGTGGGCTTACCATCATCACTTGGCTTGTTCCACGTTGGTTTCCTCGCTGTCTGGCTCATTTAACGCCAGTGTGCGAGCCTGATGCGAGGGCCCGGCACAGCCTGGCAGTCAGCACACGCTTGTTACGGGAAAGCATTAAATTACTGCGTGTGCAGAATGTTTGTTTCTGCCTCTCTGGTTCCCTTTCCGAAGTGCAGGCCCTGTCTGGGGTCAGGTTATATGTAAACACATGGGTGTCTGGGGGCACAGCCCAGGGACGACAGCACCCCCTCTTCACGGGCACCCGCGAGCGACAGGCCAGGCCGCTGCGCACGCGTCGTGACGCTCGGACCCGAGCCGACTTGTGGTCCGAGTGGGCTGTGCGGGCCCGGCTGTGTCCTCCGACCGAGATGGCAGAGGTGGTGTCACCGGGAACTCGCCCAGTTCTGGTGCTTTCTGTTTTGGAACGTTGTTACCCAGTTTTCAGACGTAGACACAGGCCTGTCGGGTTCTTCCCACGAGCTTTGGCAGACCGCGTCTCTGACGGGGTCGGTCCGTCGTTCCTGGGCTGTCCGATCTGTGGGCATGTGTGGCCCACAGTGCTGTTTTGTTACCTGTTAGTGCCCGTGGGCCTGGAGTGGTGGCTTCTCTGTCACCATGGGTATTAGTCACTTGTGTCCTCGTTAGCCTGGCCAGAGGATTCCTCATCTTACTGATCTTTTCAAAGAACCAGCTTTTGATGTTGTTAATTTTTATTGATTTTCATTCTTTAATTTCTTTGATTTCTTCCATTTTTTTAAATTATTATTTTTTGCTCTGGATTATTTTGTTCTTTTTCTGGTTTAGTAAGATGGCAGCTTAGATGGTTCGTTTTAGATCTGTTTGATACGTGCACTCAGAGTTACAGGCTCCCTTCTAACACTGCTTCCACTGCATTCCACCAGTTTTGATGTTGTGATGTTTTTTTTATTTAGCTCAGTATTTTTTAGTTCCTCTTGTGGTTTCTTCCCTGATCCGTGTTACTTAGAAATGTGTTGTTGGGTGTATTCTTTGCGTGTAGCCAGAATATGGGTGGGCCTTATGTTTGGACCCCTCTGACAGACTCTGGTGGGTGCATTGGTGTGCCATGGACGTGCACGGTGGTCGTCGGTGTGACTGCATCAACACCCAACGCACGTTGGCCGCTGTCTCCTCTTTGCTGCCCTTGTTCTCTGCTCCTATTATGGTCTTTTTCCCTGCGTTTCGTGGTTTTACTTGAGCAAAATAACGAGCCAGTCAGGTCTCTATCACAGAGTTCACAACATATTGCCCGGTTCATAGTGGAAACTCCAGTGTGTAATAGTCGGGAAATAAACTTTCTACCTGGGTCACCTGAGAATCAGGGCGGAACGGCGCGAGAGCGTGTCCACTGCGTGGCTGTCAGAGCGCGTGGCCGAGTGCTCGGGGCGGGTGTGTTTTGTTTTACGTTCAGTGCAATCCCACTGTAAAATGGGGTGCTTTTAAGAAACAGTGAGTTTATATAAACATTTGTTTCTAAAAGTTTCCTTTGCTTTTACTGTATAAAAAGCACTCTGGGCACTGAGATCACAAACAGCAGTGAGTGATTAACTAGGCGTTGTTCTGTTGCACAAGTCCCCAACTGTGAAAAGGACGGACAGATGGACGGGTACCGCAGTGGGGATGGAACCTGTCCTCTGGGTGTCCTCTGATTGCAGCCCGCTGGCCGGGCGGTGGTGGCGCTGCGCTCACACGGTGCGCCCAGGCCCGCTGGTCAGGCCCAGCCTCACACCCGGGCAGTGTCCCAGGTGTCTTGTCGGGTGTGTGTCTCTCCGGTCTTGTGCTGGGCGGGGTACCGGGCCCGGCTTTCAGGGTCTCTACATCAGCTCCAGCCTGGAGGGTGGGGGGTGTTCACAAAGGCCACCCTGAGGGGACAGACGGCCCGGCCCCTCCTGCTCTGCCCGGGCTTCTGACCCCTCTCGACCGCACCGGACGCCATCTTCAGTGAACGGCCCAGCTCACCAGCTCACACTCCTTCTGAGCTTTGCCTCTGCAGCATCTCGTCCGTGCTGCATCCACCGGCGGCTTCTCCGTGCCTGTCACAGTCGCCACCACTTCCGGATTCTGTCACGACTTCGGATTCTGACTGAATCTGTTTGCCCGTTGTGCGCTGACACGTCCTCACTCTGACGCTGTTTCTATGGCCTCGTTCTCTTTGTTCCTGTGATCATCGCTTATCTTTCAGCCGCCTGCCCCCGTCTGTGTGAGGTCTTTCTGGCTTCCACCTCCTGCGCTGTCGCTGTCGGCAGCCGCTTCGGCAGCTCCGGCCCGTGGACATGGGGTCAGGGAACGCACTGCCTCGGGCCTGTCAGCTGGACGGGGACTGAGCTGCTGTGCGTGGTGACGGTCAACCTTACAGCCGTTGCTGCTGTTGTGATTGGGTTCGGTTCCTGTAAGCATTGCACTGTCCCAGATACTGGGTTCAGCGTCAGCACAGGTGGCGTCGGGCCCTTGGTGCCCCAGCCCTGAGGTTCCCTTTTCCGCCACTGAGGCTGGCACGGGCCCTTTGCCAGGTGACCCCTCTGAAATGTGGTAGCAGGGCTGCAGCGTCCCCCGGTGTTTTCTTTGGAGCACGTCCGACACAGCCGAGTGCAAAGGACTTTACGGGGCCCCCATCAGTGCCGACACCGCTCTGTCACAGTTCTGTTCTCGGGGCCCTGTCCTCAGTGCAATTCAGAGCCCGTCGCTGATGGCGGTGCACTCTCCCTGAGCTGAGAGCCATGCCCTCACGGTCTCGGCCAGGTTTCCTGGGCAGCGCCGGCCCTTCGCTTGTGAGCTCTCCTACTGCACGTTCATTTGAGGGGCTGGGCCACTGAGTCGGTCACAGAAATAAGATAAAAGGGAAAGACTCTCTTTCAAATGAGTCGGTGCTTTTAAGTGTCTGCTTTAACTTTGGGAACCCACTCCCCTAGAAGGTCTCACTGGATGTTCATTATTGACTCAGTGGGAGAAGCGACCTTTTTTAGAAAATCTACGTTTGTTTTTAGATAGTAAGACAAGCCAGTGAGAGCTGAGGAGGTGACAGGAAGCTGGCCCGGCCCCTCTCCTGGGGTTTGGTTAGGAGTGGCAGATACAGTGTCACTGAACTCCGTCTTTTCTCTCTTCCTGTCTTCTCCACGCTCTTTCCGTTTTTTGTTTTTGTTTTTGTTTTTTTTAATTATACAGGGTCCAGCACAAATAACGTCCTGGTTTTATTACAAAATCATAAGCGTGTAATTCTGTAACGTAACATCACACTGAAGCACACCCTAGGACATTTTAGGGGGAACGTCCGAATAAAACCCATACGTTCTCACACCCGTATTGTCACCCTGCCCACCCCACCACACAGGCCTGCCTCCTGCCAGGCCCTGAGTTGGGGGGAAGGCCCAGGTGCTGCTGCGCGGATGTGCCCAGGGGGAGACAGACTGGGGAGGCCATGCAGCCACATGGAAGTGTCCCTGGAGGGCAGAGAGCACGGCTCTAAATTAAGACTTGGGGAACTTTCCGTGAGGCCAGGTGGGATTTATTTCGGGCTCTGCAGGCCGTGCAGCGTCTGCCCAGCCGCTCAGCTCTGCTGCCGGCATACAGGCCAGAAACGAGGGAGCCTGGGCGCTGACGTGTGAAGTGGACACGCTTTTCCCATGCCACGGCATGTTCTTTTCCTTATTTTCTCAGCCACCTAAAATTGGGACGGCCATTCTTGGCTTGCGGGCTCTACAGAGAGGGGCGGCCAGTTGGGCCCCGCCCTGTGACTCGGGGTGGCTGTTGTGCAGGAAGTGCCCCTCCTGCACGTCATCTGCCGCCCTGTCCCTGGTAGTGTGCACGTCGCCTCTCAGAGGCCTTTCAGTGCCTGAACTTGCTGGGGGCCCAGGACCGTGCACAGCTAACTCAAGCCTCACGGGGGTGAGGAAAGGGGAACGGTGCCTACGGCGCTTGATTCCAGGGTAAAGGGAGGGTTCGGCTCGGCTTCTGGTCGTTCTGTCAGAGTGGGGCCGGGAAGCAGGTCCAGCTCCCTGCAGTGTGTCACAAGCCCGGGTTTTGGAGTCAGGCCTGCGTTCCCACCTTTTAGACGCGTGGCTTGTCATGTGACTGCGGCGGGCCTCAGCAGAGTGAGGGCTAGTGCCCATCCACAGACTGGGGAGGACGGGCCTGCTCTGTGCCTGGCAGCCTCCCGGGCACTTTATGTCAGGGACTCGCTGAACCCGCCGCCAGCGGGGCAGCTCTCCTGTGCACCCGCATCTTAAAGAGGAGGGGCTAAGGCCCAGAAAGGCGAAGGAGCTCGTCCAAGGTCACCGAGTCCACAGGCGGCCGAGCCAGCACGTACACGCGGGCAGCCTGGGCTCAGAGCGGGAACCCACACTGCTGGGGCTCCCGCCGCAGGCGCGTCCGTGGGCTGCAGGCCCGTGGGCTCCGTGAGGGCAGCGGCGTGCTGCTCCTGTGCCACAGATGGCACGCCTGAGCGCGAAACTCAAGTCACGGCTGTTCAGGAGCAGTTTCACTGTTCTCGGCTCCGTGGTGTTTGTGGGTTCCTTTCACGAAGGTTTCCGCACTGCTGTTGAGAGTCGTGTGGACACGCGTCGGCCTCCGTGAGATGCGCGTGGGGCCGACCTGGGCGGTGGAGCCGAGGGCCGCTGGCGCCTGTTCTTGTCCTGGCCCTGCACTCGCCTCGGTGTGAGCGCAGGTGTGTGATTTGACCCTCAGTCCGGTGTCCTCTCCTGGCTGTGGACGGAAGATACTCATCTGAGTCAGGGGACTCGGCGCGATAACCTGTGTCAGGGTGTCAGGTGGTGTGTCTCGTATGTCATCAGGCACCCCGCCGGTGGTGCTGCCTCGCTCCCTCTCTGTGGCGTGGAGCGGCCGAGATGCGGGGCGGAAAGGAGACTTGCGGATGGGCAAACGGACCTGTTCAGGGTCAGACAGCTGTGGGGGGCGGGGGGAGGCGGCAGGGGCTGTCCCTTCACGCAGTCCTCGGATTTCTGACTTCTGTCCCAGGCTCACTGTCCCCTCTCTCCCGTGTGCGTTATACGTGTGACTGGGTTTTTCTTTTCTCTTTAGGGCAAAACCTGGCATTTTTATTAGAAAATTAGCTACAGTGGTTTGGTATTTTGATTTTTGATAATTAACTTTTCAAAAATCATATGGACAATTTAGGAAACCTTGAGGCCATTTAATTGTGTATATGAAGTTTTAAAACCACTAACATTTTTTCCGTTTGTGTTTGTTGATTGCAAGTAGCATGTTCATTGTGGAAGAAGTAAGTTAGTAGCAGAAGGAGATAAGAATTTAAAAGCGAACCCTGTTCAGTCCCATCCCCCAGAGAGAATAGCTGTCAGGAGTTGGAGACAGCAGTGGCTTCGTCACTGGCTTGTCAGTAGGAGATGCGTGCGGAAGACTGTTCCTGCCAAGCTCCGATCGAGGTGACTTTCCTCCCATTGTGTAAATGGCGGTCACTTACGTCATCATCTGTCATTGGGCCTGGGGACTTTTTTCAGACTTTGTGGAAACAATGCATTTTTCCCAGATCGCTCAACAATTCCCCACAGGTGGCATCTTCACGGGTGCGGTCCGTTCTCTGACTCACTTTGACGACCTTTGGTGTTCCCACTTTTTCTGAGGTTCACACCTCCCCTCCCTGGAGAGCGCTCCGGCAGCCTCCCCTTCGTCTCGAGGAGCGCCTAGTAGGGCATCCGTCTTCCGGAGCCTCTCTTCCCCTTTTCTTTTCTTGCTGACCCTTCACTGTTCTGCGTAGAAATGCATCTAGAGCAACGATCTTCAATTTTTGCAAACGGGCCTGTGTGTGGCCGTTATAGCAAAAGGCCTCTCAGGTCGTGTTTGTACGGCCTGCACGTGTCTGGGGGGTGGGTTTCCTTTGCGCTCGGCATGCAGTGAGCGGTGGGTTCGCACGGAGCGTCTGAGAAACGGACACCTGAGTGACTAGAGTGTGCTTGCAGCCCTGCTTGTCACCTTGGTGGCCGAGAGAGCCCAACCTGGGAGGGACTCAAACTTACTAACCCTCCCTCACCTGCTGCCGCGTGCCTTCCTGTGAGCTGCTCGTCTGCTGTAACAGGACGCACCTCCCAGGTAACAAGATGCACCTCCAGTGCCACTGCCTGGGAGTCCCACGTTGTAGGGAGACGATTGTGGGAACACTTTGAGAATTCGCTTGGGTGAATTTTTTTTTTTTTACGGTTTTGATGGTTTGTAGTTGTTCTTCCTGTGCATGGGAGCCTGGGAACAAAAGGAATAGCTGGGAATCGCTGCTTCGGACGCAGTGGCCGCCCCGCTCTGAGCTGGTTATGCGCAGAGGTGGGGAGCGTGGCCCGGCTCTTGCCTGACGACACGTGTGGTCCCTGCTTCGCCGGCGTGGCCAGCTCTGCTGGCACAGTGACAGTGTGACGTTGGCCTGCCTCCTTCAAGTTCACAGAGGAGGGGTGAATATGAGGCGTTTCGTGTCGCTGTGACATGGAATTAGTGAGGGCGTTTTTCTTCAGAAGTCTATTTTATTGATCATACTGTCACAGTCATCCCATTTTCCCCCTTTATCCCCCTCCGCCAGCATCCCTGCCCCCTAGTGCACGTCCATGGCCCGTACACATAAGCTCTTTGGTTCTCCATTCCCCACACTATTCCTCACGCCCCCTGTCTATCTTCTACCTGCCGTTTATGCTTCTTATTCCCTGTGCCTTTCCCCCTAATGAAGCTTTAACAATCCATTTTTGGCTCAAGATTGTATGACAACACAGTATTGGGTATTTCATTTATAAATTTATTTTTAAATCCCCCACCTGGGAGATAACTGGGGGGAAGGCAGGTTTTCTGCCGGGTAGAAGTTCTGTGTGAACGATAAAGCAGGTGTTTTACACTCTGTTGAATGAGAATGGTGTTTATGTAAAGGAAAGCTGGACGGATACTCGAAATAGACTCTCCTTTTCTTCACTTCAATTCTTGAAGTGATAAAACACTAAACGTCTTAGCCGTAACCCTTGTGATTTGCATCTGTTAGGGTAACCAGTTCAGCTCCGTTAACCATCAGACAGGCTCCCCCCTTTGAATGAAAGGAAGGCACAGCCTATGAAAACAATGTGGCCAGCATCGGTATCCCTTAGCGTGGTACCCCAGGAACTAAGGGCCACGTCGTGCCCCAGTTCAGAGGGTCCCTCACGTGTCCGCAGACCTGGGCACCGCACCGCACCTGCCGTGTGGGCCGTCCCGCCGGCGCTTGGCTAACTGCTGATGCCTGCGGGGCCGTGGCCCCGGGCGGGGCACTAACCTCTGTGCTTGTCGTTTGGGTGTCCGCACAGGAAGCGAGCAGCTGCAAAGCACCTAATAGAACGCTACTACCACCAGCTAACCGAGGGCTGTGGGAATGAGGCCTGCACGAACGAGTTCTGTGCTTCCTGCCCGTCTTTCCTCCGCATGGATAACAACGCAGCGGCCATTAAAGCCCTCGAGCTTTACAAGAGCAACGCGAAGCTCTGCGACCCTCACCCCTCCAAGAAAGGAGCGAGCTCATCCTACCTCGAGAACGCGAAGGGCGCCGCCAACTCCTGCCCCGACGTCAAAATGAACAAGAAGGAGGGCCTGGCAGCTCGGAACGACTTTAAAGGTACGGGGCCTGGTTGCTGGTGGGGAGTCAGTGACCGAAAACCGGACCGGAGATGGCAGTGCCGGGCGAAGGTTTTGGTTTTGCGGCTTGTCTGATTGTGTGCCTTCAGGACGTGGTAGCATAGTGCAGCCGGGGTTTGTTTTTTGACTATTGTATTAATTTATTTTTAGAGAGCGGAGGAGGGAGGGAGAGAAACGTCGAAGTGTGGTTATGCCCCCAGCCATGGACCTGGCCGGCAGCCTAGTGATGTGCCCTGACTGGGACTCGAACCAGCGACCCTTGGGTTCGCAGGCCAGCGCTCAGTCCACTGAGCCACACCAGCCAGGGTGGAGCTGGGTTTTAATGGTGGTACAGGCCAACTAATACTGAGTCAGCGACTTAACCGTGTTTCGCTGTTCCAGTGGTTCCTTATTAGGAACAGCTTCTGTGCTAATGGGGTCCATAGAACTTTGAAATACTTTCCACTCGGAAAAGTGTATTAAGTGGTAGCCCATCTCCAAGGCCCGGCCACGAAGCCTGTTGAAATAGCGGAGCAGCTGGGCAAAGCGCCTGGCGTGAGTGTGCGGCCCCAGCAGTGTGCAGGGAAAGAGCAGAAAGGACAGAGGGCGTGGTCGTGTGTGTCTGAGGGCAGGGGGTCTGTGGTCGCTCCCTGAGATTTCCTCTAGCACACTCTTCCCGCGCTCTGCTCGCCTGCCCCCGGGTGTTTGGCACAGGCACGCTGCCAGAGTCAGCGCCTGCCCAGCGGCAGCCTTTACCTGAGCCTTACTCTGTTTTCTACATGGCCCTGGATTCCCAAATTGTTGAAACTTGTTCTTTGTTTTTTTTCAATCCTTTCCTCCAAGCTCCTTTTTCCTCAGTGAAGGTGATCAGTGTTAGGAACAAGGTAATCGAATTTCTGAATGACTGGCCGGGCTCGGGCCTCCCAGTGGTGGTTGCCGTGTAAAGAGGAGGCTTTTTGTTCAGGGCGCGGATGAGTCAGAGCCGCCAAAGCCTGGGGTCCGTCCTTTGAATGAGGCCCAAACTGACGAGTGAAATGCGATTGCATTGGAGCTTACATTCCTGCCTCAGTAAAGCTGTTTCCGTAGCTCTGGACAGTTTCATTGCCATAAAATGTATAGTTCTGCTCCGTGAATGGGCCCCCACGCTGAGGATGAGGAGGCACACGCTGTCAACATGTGTGACGTGGAACTCGCTTTGACCCCGTCATACCCGTTTCCTGAGCAAGCGTGCGCCCCGGGCGGCAGAGGCCGAGTGTGGCGTGTGCTGCACGGTGGATTGCGGCCAGCCGTCGGCTCTGGGACCGGGGGATGGCCCGTCGTCCTTGCGGCTGTGCGCTCAAGTTCACGGGTATCCATGCCAGCTACACTCACGTAGCTCCACGCATAAACCCTTTTCAGCGCCGCCTCGCGTTGGCGGTCGACCTCTCTCGGCCAGCGGAGCACGAGGTCCGGTGGGTGGTCACTGGAGGTTCCGTAGCCTCTCGGTGACTCATCCGCCAGCCGTCCTGCTGTAGGTCGGCAGCGACTTGTGCTTCCCAGTCACGCAGCCGCAGCGACCCTGTGGCCTCCATCACGTGCCTCCCAGAGCCCAGGAGCGTCCTCTCGTAGCCCGCAGGGGAGAGGCTTGGCCTGCCAGGAGCGCTGATCTCTAAAGGCCGGGGTGTGGGCCAGGAAGGAGGGAAGTACGTTTGGTGGCACACGGCAGTCTGCTGCGCTTGTCTGCGCGCACGCTGCCTCCTTCCCACGCTGCTGTTTGTGGTCCTTAGCTCCTCCTCGGCTCTGTGACCTCGGTGCCAGCGTCTGCCGGCCTCGGGGCTCACAGGAACGGGCTGTTCCTTCTTCTCGGTCACCCACGGGGTGTGCACCCTGGAAGGGACTGAAAGGGAGGCTCGGAGGGAACGAGAGGGAACGAGCTGGGTTTCGCTGCGCAGGAAAGGGGGACAGGAGCTGTTTCTAACCGAAGACGCCAAGGGAACCTTCCCTCAGAGCCCACCTTCTTGGTCCTGAGCGCAGGGCAGTGGAGTCAGCGGGAGTGCTCCTGCCCCGGAGCGAGGCTGTGAGCGGAGTCTCGCCATGACTCGGCACATGCAGTGCAGGCTCGTGTGCTCACGCGGTGAGTGTGAAAGCGTTAGAGCCGCTACGGGCTGCGTGTTAGTGAGAGCGTAAAGGATGGGTGAGTTTGTTGCTGTTCGCAGTTGATTAAAAAGTAGGCAAGCATGATCCTTTGTTGAATCCAAACATTAGATGCCTCTTAAAAGGAGTAAGTTATAAATGGTGTTGAATGCCAAGTGTTTGCATTTTTGCTTTTCCCTGGAGCCTGTAAGACGAAGCAGTAACACACGTGTGTTCTCTCTCCCTCCGACTCCAGATGTGACTTACCTAACCGAAGAAGTGGTGTACGAGATCCTCGAGTTGTGTCGAGAGCGAGAGGACTACTCCCCTCTCATCCGCGTCATCGGCAGGGTGTTCTCCAGCGCCGAGGCACTGGTGCAGAGCTTCCGGAGGGCCCGGCAGCACACCAAGGAGGAGCTGAAGTCTCTGCAGGGCAAGGACGAGGACAAGGACGAGGACGAGAAGGAAAAGGCCGCGTGCTCCGCCGCCGCCGCCATGGAGGACGACTCAGAAGCGTCTTCCTCGAGGAGCAGCGACAGCGTGCAGGACGACAGCGTGCAGGAGCTGGGCCCCGAGGACGTGTCCGTGGACATCGAGGCCGTCAGGAGGGTCTACACCAGGCTGCTGTCTAACGAGAAGATAGAGACGGCCTTTCTCAACGCGCTGGTGTACCTGTCGCCCAACGTGGAGTGCGACTTGACGTACCACAGCGTGTACTCCCGAGACCCCAACTACCTGAACCTGTTCATCATCGTCATGGAGAACAGGAACCTGCACAGCCCCGAGTACCTGGAAATGGCCTTGCCCTTGTTCTGCAAGGCCATGAGCAAGCTGCCCCTGGCCGCCCAAGGGAAGCTGATCAGACTGTGGTCCCGGTACAGCGCAGACCAGATTCGGAGGATGATGGAGACGTTCCAGCAGCTGATCACCTACAAGGTCATCAGCAACGAGTTCAACAACCGCAGCCTGGGGAGCGACAGGAGCCTGGTCAACGATGACGACGCCATCGTGGCCGCTTCCAAGTGCTTGAAGATGGTGTACTATGCAAACGTCGTGGGCGGGGAGGTGGACACCAGCCACAACGAGGAGGACGACGAGGAGCCCGTCCCCGAGTCCAGCGAGCTGACGCTGCAGGAGCTGCTGGGGGAGGAGAGGCGGAACAAGAAGGGCCCGCGGGTGGACCCGCTGGAGACCGAGCTCGGCGTGAAGACCCTGGACTGTCGGAAGCCGCTCATCCCTTTCGAGGAGTTCATTAACGAGCCGCTCAACGATGTTCTAGAAATGGATAAGGATTATACTTTTTTCAAAGTAGAGACCGAGAACAAGTTCTCTTTTATGACTTGCCCCTTTATACTGAACGCTGTCACGAAGAACTTGGGCTTGTACTATGACAACAGAATTCGCATGTACAGCGAGCGGAGGATCACTGTCCTCTACAGCTTAGTGCAAGGGCAGCAGCTGAATCCGTACTTGAGGCTCAAAGTCAGACGCGACCACATCATAGATGATGCGCTCGTCCGGGTAAGTGCGGCCGCTGGTTAAAACCGGTGCTGGGTCCAGGACCCGAGTGTCGGAGTACGGTTCCGGGAGCGCGTTCTCTACGTGACCCTTTAAGGAGTGTTGTTGTGTGACATAGGGACACGTGGACTTTTTTCCCACGAGTGTTTTGGGACGACACTGGTGAATAAAGTTATACAGGTCTCAGGGGTACAGTTCCCTAGTGCATCATCTGTGTGTTGCGTTGTGTGCTCACCGCCCCGAGTCAGGGCTCTTTTGGGCATTTTTCTAAAACTTTTTTTATTTCATTTTCTTTTAAGATTATTTATTTATTTATTTTCAGAGAGAGGGGAAGGGAGGGAGAAAGAGGGAGAGAAACATCAGTGTGTGGCTGCCTCTCATGCGCCCCCCTATTGGGGACCTGGCCTGCAGCCCAGGCATGTGCCCTGACTGGGAATCGAACTAGTGACCCTTTGATTCGCAGGCCGGTGCTCAATCCACTGAGCTACACCGGCCAGGGCTAAAAAATTTTTTTAGAGGTTTTATTTATCTTTAGAGAGAAGGGAAGGGAGGGAGGAATATAGGGAGAGAAACATCAATGTGTGGCTGCCTCTCATGCGCCCCCCTATTGGGGACCTGGCCTGCAACCCAGGCATGTGCCCTGACTGGGAATCGAACCAGCAACCCTTTGATTCGCAGGCCGGTGCTCAATCCACTGAGCCACACCAGCCAGGACTCCTTTGGACATTATTTAAATTGTAAATGTAAATATTACATGTTTGTTGTTTCCAGCTTCCTCAGTGTGTTCCACAGAGTATTGGTTGTCTTTTATATTGATCTCCCCCTCTTTGATAAAGAATAGATTCTCTCAATCTTGACAACGAACCCCAAAGTTTCTCCAGTGCGGAGAGAAGGGGATGGTGGGGAAGGGCCTGAGCACGGGAGCTGGGGGTGGAGAGAGGCAGTAGTGACTGTGGCTGTCAAGTCTCAGCCGGGAGCAGTGCGCAGGAATCCACGTCACACGTAGTGCCTGCTGCCCACACCTTCACCAGGTGAGGTCCCAGCTGCGTCCCTGTGGGGTCGGTGAGGGGCCCCGGGCAGGTCCCGTGCGCTGCTCACGACATCCTGCTGGGTCACTCAGAGTGTCCCTGTGCGGCGCTGCCCCATGGGGGTCGTTTCTTCCCTCTCACCCCCATACCCACATGGGCCCCTCGGGACCTCGGAGTTGGTAGGACTCGGCGGAAAACAGCAGCTACTTCAGGAGTCTTGCCATTTAGGGTGCCAGTCACTGTCACCCCAGTCCAGGGCAGCGGAGCTGGGAGAAGACTGGGAATACCAGTAGCCACCGTCTAGCACCCTGTTTGCCCACGAGGGTTTCCTTGCTCATTCCGAATTTGGGTGCCCCCACGTAGGAAGGTGGGCCTGGCCAGAAAACAAAGCAGTTGTAACGGAGTTCGCATCTGTCACCGGGCACTTGGTCACACGGCTCATTGTGCTCGTGACGGTAGATACCCCTGGCATTGCCACTTGTTCGTCAGTCTCAAGTAGAGTTCAATGTCAGCTAACACTAAGAGGCAGTCACCCTCCTGTGCTAACCTGGGAACGAGCCCCAGGGCGTGGACAGGTAGGAAATAGTGATGCTCAACTTGAAAATGTGTTTTAGTTTTACATTTTAGGGCTTGTCCAAACCTGAGGAGTCATTAAACTCGAAGCCCGTGGAAGTTGCCCACATCTCAGAAGTGAAAAAGTTTCAAGGCTTTCTTTTGTTGCTGTTTTTGTCGATAGTTCTGAGGAAGGATCTACTCGATTTAAGAAACCCTGGCAGTCTTCCGTTTCTGCAGCGACAGAAAGGGGCCCTTGCTTACTTTCTGGTGCCCTTTCATTTCGCCGGGGTGGCTCTGAGCTGCGTGGGCAGTGGTGCACGAGGGGACTCCCCATCGGGCAGCTGCATGTACGCACAGCGCAGCCTGTGTGTGCGCCTCTAGGGTTGGGTCCTGTCCCTTGTCCCCAGCCGAGCGGTGGCTGGCCTCGGGAAAGCAGTGACGTCACTCTCTGTAAGATTCAACCCGGAAGGTAAATTGTGTGCGTTTTAAATGTGTTTTCTGCTTGTGAATCTACTCAGCCTTATTTTCCTCCCCTTAGTAAAGCCAGGCGAAGAACCGACAGAAAAGTTTAGGTACTTTTCTCTACTTTATTCTGGTTTTTAAACTATGGTCTAGGGTTTTGAGGAAGCAGCCCATTTTGGATTTTAAGGCCTTTTTTTTTTTTTTTTTTTTTTTAATAAATATTTATTTATTAATTACAGACAGGGTAAGGGAGGGAGAGAAACTGTGCTCAGTTGCCCCTTGCACGTTCCCTGACCACAGACGGAACCTGAACTTAGGCATGTGCCCTGACCGGGAATTGAACCAGCGACCTTTACTTTACAGGCTCATGCGAAAGCAGCTGAGCCAGACCAGTCAGGGCCTAAGGCGTTCGGGTACAGTGCACTGTGAGCTTTTAAGTAAACGTGAACAGGCGGTTTTTTAAGTGAGTTCTACATGGTTATGTCGGCAGCGAGTGTGGTGTGACCTGCTGTTGGTCAGGGCACACTCGGTGTCTCTGAACTTGAGCATCACCGGTCGCCCAGCTGGTTCCCGGCGTGGCGGCAGCTGGCTGAGCCGAGCGTGGTCCTGCGGGCGGGCTTCCTGGGCCGCACTCAGCAGGCCCCACTCCTGACTCCTCGACTCCCCCCTTCCTGTCTTTTTTTTTTTTTTTAGTAACATAATGTGGAAAGATTAGAAAATAAGCATCATAATAGATCTTGGAAGTCAAATTGATGATTGCCCTTTTTAAAAAACATACTCATAATAGGTAAGAAAGACGTGGCATTTTAGCAACCAAAAGTAGGGTTACAGCGAAAAGTAGCTGAAGGTCTGTCTCTCAGGTGGACTTCAAAAGTGCTGATGGATTTTACACACCTTAGTCCCTGAGGGTCTCCCCGGCTATTTTAAAGCCACCTCCTTCCCTTTCTGTCACAGTCGGGCAGACAGACCTGCTGACCACTTTCTCGTGACCCACCAGTTTTGAACTCTGGAGCGGGGTCGGGGGGACAGGAGGAAGCGAGGAACTTAGTCGTGAGCTCAGTGCTGACGGTGGATGGTGAGGGCCGCGGGGTCAGGCTCCAGGAGCCGGGGGAGCCTCGGAACTCAGGGCTCCTCAGTTTCCGAGCGGGGCCCAGAGAGCAGTCACCACACCCGGGGGCCGGCACAGAGGGCGCCCTTTTTGTCACCGGCTCTTCCATTGCAAACCTGTAAGCGTGTCATTCTGCAACGTGACCGTATCACGTTTTATATGGAATGTTCAGAGATAAAACTACGGTATTACTCCCACATCATTACCCCACCAGCCACACTGATGCGGGCGTTCCTTCTGCCAGGCCCTGTATACGACACCCTGAGCGTGTTTGCTGCTGGGTCTGGCTTTGCCGTCGGTGATGGTAAGGCTGACTCGCTTAGAAGGGGGTGGGGAGTAGCGTCGATTCGTAATTGCAGAAGTTTTTCGTTTGTCGATGCAGCGCATTGTTCCCGCCTGGGTTCTTAGAGGGACTGTCTTTGATGGCAGCGGGGGAATGGGTGTGTTGTCCCTGTATTTCATTGAACCTAATACATCACTGCTTGTGGGACACGCTGTTGTGTTACTACTAAAAAAGAAAAAGTGCCATCACTTGTGCCCTGTGTCCTGACTTCAGACCTGCTGGAATGTGCAGACAGGAGAGTGAACTTCGGAATCAATGCAGGGGAAACACAAGCCGCCTTTCCAGCAGGAGTTAGCTCAGAGTCGTCCCCAGCACTGTTTTCTCCTGTTTTCGCACTGCCGGTCCCTGGAGAACAGCACAGCCACAAGCCTGAGCTCAGCCTCTGTTGATGGGACAGGCCTAGGTGACGAGGTCCTTACGGTGTTTTGCTGCCTGCAGTAGCATCCGTCACCTTTTGCGTCCCTGTGAAAGTAGTCATTTTCCTTAGACAAAACATTCTCAAGGGAAAGAGTGTGTAAAAAATCTTTAGTTACTTTTTATGCTGGGAGACTGAGGGTATGAGCATCCTGGAAGAGGGAAGTATTTGCCATCTGGGAGGTGCCCCTAACTCCCTTCACATCTGAGGGGAGCTTTGTTCCAAAAACAAACACCCGCCTGAGGTCCTGCCCTGCGGACGCTCAGACCAGGGCCCTGCTGTGGGTCCTCCGCGCCTGCGCTTCGGGCCGTGCCCCCGCTGTGCTGGTAGAGCCAGGTCCTAGGCCGTATTACGGCTGTTGGCAAGGTTAGTATGTGCCCACTTCCTGAGGCCATCTTCACACACAAGGGCATTTGGGACACCGGCAGGCTGTCCGAGGGTGACTGAGGACCACAGGCGGGGGGTGGGGGCTCGTGGGGGTATGAGGCTCGGTGCAGATGAGCCAGGAACTCAGCCCCAGAATTTGGAGTAGAGATTGAAGGCCCAAGGAAATGGCTGAGAGGTGGAACTGGCCAGGAAAGTCCAGAAACAGGAACCAGAACGGAAAAGGCGACAGGCACAAATGCAAAGCCCCACCCACAGACTCTGCTGTCCCCCCTCAGAATCGCCCACCCAGCCCCCAGCAGGCAGACACCTGCGCTGCTGTGGTTTAATAAGAATAAGAACGTGCCGCGTGGCCCCGGGTCCAGTGAACTGTCTCACACAGTCGCTGCGCTGTGCTCGACGCCGTGGCCCCTACTGTCCCTCACATTGGTCCTAATCGAAGTGCTTCATACTCGATTCACGGCCTCAAAGTAGAGCAAGAAACGGACTAGACCGGCGTGGACTCTTAAGTGCCGCATGCTAATTCTGCACCGGGGGGTGAACCGCGGAGGCCTGGCCTGCGGAAGTCAATGGCAAGGTCAGGAGGGCTCCTGGATTTAAGATATAAGAAGCTTGGCTTCCTAGAGAAATGAGAATTCAATGTGTATCTGGATCATCTAAAAATCGCGTTCCGGTCCACAGTTGGGACACCCTCTCCAGCAGTGTGTGGGCAGAGCCTCGGGTCTGGTATGGAACCATGTGGCTTCGTCTGCCCTTCCGAGGGGTCCCGGAGAGGCCATTTTATCTCGACAGTGCCCTTGAGTTGCCATGGCCTCGAGGAAGTTTTCCCAGCTGTGCGTGAGGACGGCTTTGACATGAGTCAGCCGGGGCACTGTCAGACTTCACACGCTGGGTGTTCCTTTCGACCCGTGTGAACATGGCGAGTGTGTGTTTATATTGAGCGGTCAAGCTTTGCTATCAGGTCCGTTTTTAAAAAATGACCTTTCTAGGATTTCATCGTAGCCACTGAGAAGTTTAGAAGTTAAAAATCATTTCACCCACAAGCGATGCAGTCAAGAGTCCCAGAAGGGAGAGGAGGCCATACAAGGAAGGGGTGGTTCTCACGGCGCCCAGCCCACTGCCTCGGTTTCCCCAGCAGACTGTCTGCCAGTCTCCACAGGAAAGTAATCCAAAATACACCAACTCTCGGGAAACCTGCACGTGAAATTCTAGGTGCACATGTTTAAGTGAGTTCAGTTCAAGGATGCACACAGATTCTCCTTTTTCAGAATGTTCATTGACCTATTTTTCCAATTTCTGAATACACTGCAGCTTTTGATTTGAAAAATCAGTTTTAAATGGTATGTATTTATTACATAAAGTGACATATTGATAGCTGTACAATTTAATTCTTTAATCTGTAATTGAACAATGGGTTGAAAGTGGTTATTTTTAAGGAACATAAAAATGTAGTCTGACACAGTGTGATGGCCTTTGCCAAAACACCTGTTGCTAAATTTTATGGTATAAATTTATTACCTCAATTAGAAGTTTGTTTAAAAGACAGGCTCGCCATGGATCTGTGAGTGATGAAGTGTCTCTCAGGTAATCCTGATTCTAAAAGTAGTATGTAATTAGTGTAAAAAATCCCGATACAGGAAAGCATAAAGAAGAAAATGAAAATCACGCATAATTTTGGAAAGGACACTCATCACCGATGAGAAGCAGTGAAGCAGGGCAGCCCCCAGCTCACTGCCGGGGTCGTCTCTGCTCTTCCAGTGTGTAACTCCGACCCGGGCGGGGGCCGTGCCCGTCTCTCGGACGGGATGAAGCGCACTACCGACCTCCTAAGGTCGTGGTGAAGATTCGGTGAGAAGTGTGGACAGTGCTTGGGGTAGTGCCCAGCCACGTACGTGCTACATGGGGTGGGGTGGGGTGTGGTCATTACTGGGGCCTTTCTGTGTGGGTGTCCGAGTTGTTCGTTTTCATTTGAGCCTGAGAAGCACTTCAGAACCATTCAAACAAAAGTGGCCGTAACGAGAGCTAATTCTTGTGTGACGTTGTGCGGGGAATTCTTCTAAGTGCTTCATATATGCACGTGATACATAACTGTGCTTTCACAGTTCACACTGAAGCAAAGAGAAAATCCTGTTTATAGTTATCACAAGAACAGAACATACTGCCTTAAATCCTCTGGCACTAAGGCGGAGAGGCCCTGGGTCGGTGGGAGTGTGCAGGCCTGCAGTGTCTTATTAAGGATGCAGGTCAGCGGGCTTTGGCTGTGCTATGACGTGTCCAGGGTTGGGGGTGGGGAAGGCTAGGACATGGCCTCAGAATCCTGGAGGAGCTCCCTGCCAAACCCTTTAAACGGTTATCAGTCCCAGTGACAGAGGGCAGCCCTCACTTAGGAAGCTTCATATGAATATCAGATGATCACGTTGGTCGCCTCTGAGGGCATGGCATGTGACGAGCAGGGTTGTCAGGGTGTAAGGCCATGTATGAGTATTGATCCGCACCCGGGTGGGCGGGGGCTGGGCGGGGACGACTAGGTGTGGGCTCCAAGCCTGGTGGAGCTCAGCATTGGAGCTGAGATGGAAATTCTGACGTGGTCCCCGGGGTCCTTACATTCTGTGCCCCGAAACAAGTTTCCATCTGGAATTATTTTTTTTCCCCAAGGTTATTTTCAAAACTTGGGACTACACTCTTAACATTTTGCATCTTTTATTGAAAGAGCTAAGTTGTTTTAAAAGGTAATGGTTCACTTGCTTACATTCTTGTTACGTCTTCACAACCTTGCTATGTGAAGAGTATTATTCTGTCTTTTCCTTTGCGGATGAGGAAGCTGAGGCCTCGCTTGATCAAAGTTTAGAGGCTGAGACTTGTTAGCCGGGACTAGTCCAGAGCATCCTGACTCATCTTCACCCAGCGCTCCATCTCAGAAACACACACCTCGGGGCAGGCGGGCACGCGGTGCGTCTGCAGATGTCAGGGACCAGCGTGGCCCAGGAAATGAAATACGTTCCGAACGTAAGTGCACAGAACCACAGGCTCCAGAAGTCGCAGATTTCCAGAAGATTGTTTTGGTCTTGGTTCTTAAAATGTTTGACC